>SJOL01009264.1:255561-273083 GCA_004794785.1 Opisthorchis felineus | reverse complement strand
AAGCCTGCTTCGCACCCCTCCCCTAGGACTGCTGTGGCCCAGCTTTCGCGCCTCTAGAGGGCGATCCTCAGATATACGCCTGATGGTTGGGTAGGCCTTTTGAATGCTGACAGTTCGCTCCGAGATATTCTGTACGGCAGATGGAGAGGAACGAGTGACTAGAAGCCCAAGTGTTCTTTTGATTCCCTTCTGGCGTAACCAAACTACGTGAGGTGATTCGTGGTCGGGCTTTGTGAGGACACTACCAAGGAACGACTGTGTCTGTTTCATTGGCGTAATTTTTCTGGAGAATGACCCCCGGATGATCAGCCTGCTCCTTCGAGCGCGCCTGTCCACTAGAGATGCCGTGGTGGCCTTTATTGTCGCATCAGAGCGCTGGATGACCTTCTTCGCAGCCAACGGACCCGGGATGGATAGCACAATGGAAGAAAGTTCATTATCGACTTTCATCCAGGTCGTTGTGTTCGTTGTGCTTGAGTCCTCCAGAGCTTTAGAAAGAAGCGCCAGTTGTGCGTCGAGTGTCCCGAGTAAAGCGGAACATTCACACTGGTCTTTCTGACTTAGTAGTGGGGACTTGGTTTCGTTTTTGATGGCTCTATTTGTAGTTATGGAATTCACTGTACCCTTAAGGCAGAGGCAGCTGGCGCAGACAAACGGTTCAGGAGAGTTAGCTAGTTGGCTTACCCGGTCGTCCTGCAAACCCATGCATTTAAAATGCCACCAGGCCTTGCAGGTGTGGCATTGCATACCACGTCTTACATTCGATGGGCACCCATTTCGCCTAAATCTGTTGTGGTCCATCGATGGCTGTAAAGAACAGCCTGTATTGATTTGGGTCATGATTGAGACTAGGTGTACCGCAAGAAATGAGTGGAAAATGACAGAGGTTATCAAGCAAAGGTTATGTTAGAGTGAAAAATTTCAACAAATGACACGTGTGAACTCTGTAGATAGATTGAACAGCGAAAGAATTCTTTCACAAATTTGCACGAGGGAAAAACGAAACCGATTTCGAACGTACAGCGGACATAAGCTGCTTTGTTTGATTCCTGGCACACTCAGTCACGTGAAGAAACATTCAGAGCGGAAGCACTCGAGTATCTTTGTATTGCTGAAAGTGGCTAGGTTTTACTTTTATTTCTATGTTTCTGAGTTTTTCGAAATTGTTAAATTCCCAGGGTACGTGTCAACCCGTCCTAGTAACTAACCAAAGACAAAGACCTCTCTGCATTCTTCGATGATGGTCGTTCTGTCGGAGTTACGCGTTTCTGAAATATCCGGCCGACGACTGAGCTAATGAAAAAGGTTAGGGACCTTTATTTGAATTCCTTTACTGGCAGCCGAAGACGATTTTTTATCCCTGTTTCGAGGTATCTCACTGGCTATCTTGGTGGCTCCGGACTAATCTAATAGGTAAAATTTAAAAATTGATGGAAATCCACCAACGAATTACCAACTCTTCCATTCTGTTGGGAATGTGGTTAGCACATTCCATTAACAGTCTAATGAAGGTTCAAAGATTACACTTATGCTTACTAATACCTTGTATGAACGAGACATTCGGAAGCTACTTGCCAAGTGGAGCCATGACTAATGAAGTTAATAATGAGTGCTGTTTGGCAATTTACAGTGAAATCATATATAAATATAAACAACCTTACTTTGCACGATGACTTCTTAATGAAGGCCTTAGTCACAAGCCAAGATTCACGTCGGTCACATTTTACTCTAGTTTACTCAAGCAAAGCTGATTGATGCATCATTGAGCGTCGCTGACCACAGCAGCCCCATACTTCCAGCCGACTACCCTGGTGGAAGATTTGATGCTATTTGATGGTATTGGTAAACCTCGTCCTAGATCGATTGAACGGAATCAACCAAAGCTCTCTAGTTTTATGGGACAATTAAGTAGAGGTGTTTGGGATAACAGCCATTTGTCATGTGAGGCAACCTGGAACATTCAATCACTCTGAGATGGCGTTGCTTTTGTGATACCTCATATGTAAAGCGAACCAACTATTTGTAGCCCCCGAGCTTTCATTAAACTTATGTTCAATATAAACACCAAAATGTAGGAAACCGTTGAAATGCATCCACTTGAAAACTGCGCTGACGTTAACGAGATATTTAACTGACATTCTAACCGAACTTTTCGCAAAAAGGCCGCCTCACATTTCAGTGGCACAATATTTGAGATATGGAAGTACACTGCCTTGACGATACACTACATAGTGAGCCCCAAGAAGGGTGAATCCGGTTGTGGGTAGCCAAAGGTTTTTCGGCAACCTAGTGAGTAGTGTGTCCCATCAAGATGAAACTAACTTTTAATACTGACTTGCAGTGGATGGCGGATTACTGTGAAAGAACTTATCACTGTAAGGCAAATGGTGCGGTCTCTTTTGCTTGCTTGCTGGTGAGTAGACGCTTATCACTAGTTTGTATTGAGGGCCGCTGAGAATGTTATTCGGTTTCCTGTGTCTCAGATCTAGACCGTCATTCAGGATGCCGTTCCATCGTGAGCAATCGTCACCGTAGTAGAGTGCCAAATATGGTGTGTCGTCACATGGCTTGTGACAGTGACGAGAGATATGAGTCATTCAGGCTGTATTTATGTGCGGTTTCAATAACTGGTTGTTCGGATATGTGCTTTGGGGAAAACCCAGATTTCCGCCGATCAGTATGGCATGCGTGCATTCACAACTCTGTGTGAGATTGAAAAAAGAAACCTACTGGTTTCTCTAGATATATGTCTAGAACGCCTGCCAGACAGAAACATCCGGTGCATGACATTCCGTATTCGACACAAATTCCATCAGCTTTTTTTCCTGCGAAACAGAAGTTCAATCTTATAACCTAGCACCATATACATGGTATCTTCACATCTTTCAATGATGAAGTAGTATGCGTACAGAATTCTAAAGACAGTTCTCAGCCGTGAATTTGAGGACGCTCATGTAGGGATTCAAACCCGGGTCGCCGAAAGCAGGTTCGCGATGTTAAACACTAAGCTACCCATTTTTAACGGATCGTGCTTTGGCAATATGTGCGAAAGAAAAATTAGCTGAAGTCCTTCGAAAACTGTTTGTAAATAATGACCACCATGAGAGAGTCTTTTGCAGGAAGTTGTGACAAACGGACTAGTCAGGGCTTCGCACTCCGATATTTTGGAGTATTTTGGAGTTCATAGTGTGGGGAAACTTAGAATCCTTCAACTTGGATTTCTTCCTGTAAGTACAGCCAGTTTACGCTGAAAAGTCGAGAAGCACTTTATTGCTACTGGGTATCTTCAGCAGTGCGCACGAAACTCCTGTGAGTTTCGGAATCGCTACCCTCCCCCAGGGCTATCAAACACCCGGTCAAAAAAGGGTGAGCAACATTGTGACAAACTCACAGTTAGTAAATCAATCTCTCGATCACGGAGTCCACATCACGTGGTCACGTGCTGACTTCCTCCTCCAGTGACGACTTCTCAGATGGAAGTCGTCTTGTGAAGTTGTTCTTCCCTCAAACCGCTTGTAGATTGTTAGTCTCGTGAGGAGATTTGGACATTTTCATTATATATGTGTCTGACTTTCAAGGCAGCGTTTCACAGTTGGTTGATATCGATCCCCTTGGGGAGTGGGAAGGTGGAACTTCAGGAAGGGCAGAGAGAAGTTGTATAGTTGGTAAGGTGTGACAGAAGTGTGCTCACAATGAAGGATATATCTGGTGGACTAGCATGGTTGTTCGTCGATTCGAACTGCTGTCTATGCACCATCCGGTTAGTGTTCACTATATCATTGTCAAAACGACCTCCATACACCTTCACTTGTTGCAGGGTATCTGTGAATCCAGAATTAGTGGCATGTTTAGAGAAACCGGGATTGTCCAAACTGGTTTATAACAAAAAACTCTTTTCTGTTACCATACTAGACGTGTTTGTGTCCTTTTGCTCTGTTATAGTCACGTTCTTCGTTGAGTGGGCATGATCAATAAGCTCGTTTGCCCAGGGCGGAACTTCTTAAGACGTTTACAATCCATCTGTGTTGGGATGCAAAAGGAATCAGACAAAAGGTGCCGATCAGTTTCACAATGCGGTGATAAAACACTGTAATGGAAAAAAGACACCGCTGACTTAATACCCAAAGTTTTGCCAGAAACAGAATGCGTGAATCCTGAATTGTTGAAAAGCTGAGGTTGCAGTTAGTGAGTTCCTAACACCATATTTGGCACTTAAAGCCCCCAGAAATAGCGAAATGTTTTGGTATTGCCCTTCTGTATACCTCAGTTTGGAGGTTGTAGTTTTCCGCGTGGCTGTCAGTCTCATTTATAACATTCGCCCGCCAAATTCACTTTCTCACTAGCTGTTACACCGTTTACAATAATCTCCCATGGCAGGCCACCATGGTCACAACTATTTATCCTTGAGAGAACCTGACCATCAAACTTTCCATAAAATCTCAGAAAGCCACAAGCTTTCAATGGGCGCAAAATCGTGCTTGGCAAGCATTCGGTTTTTGGGATAAACACAGCTTGGCAGCGGACCAAATATTCTGCTTCACTGGGTTACCTGATCTCTAGAAATCAGGAACTGCTTACCTAAATCGGAAGGCTCATGGCACTAGCTCTAATTCAGTAGAGTTGAACTGACATTGATACGCTTGTTCTGCTGCCGTCAGCTTTGTAGTTCACCTTTCACCTTTCAAAGCCATTAAATAGCGAAAAATCCCCTCAAGCCTGCTACGGGCAATGAAATCAAATAACTCCACTCTCCACATACACCCATAGCTTATAAACTGTGAACGAGCTGCAGTAGTTTTGTCTACGTGAAATTTTCACTCGTTCCTGTGTCCGTGTATGACAGAGAAGACTGGACATATGATACTGTCTATTCGAAAGGACTTCGACACGCGGCCAATCAGAATCGTCTCTAGGACAACAGTCTTAACACCATAAACGAGAGATTCAGCTGGTTTCCAGGTAAGTCTCCCGTCATAACCAAACTGGTAAGCAAATGAGTGGGTTCTGTAAAAGGATACGTGCGTTCTATTGTCCAGTGGACCACTTGTAAATCGATCGTAAACCAATTGTAAATAAGGTTTCAGCGAACATAACGGAACTTAATAACCCTTAAATTAGTCTAGACAGCTATTATTGGGGCTTTCAAACAATCCCAGTCTTCCGACTAATTATTAGTCCACGTAGCCTGCACAACTTCTCCCAAGTGGACAACAATGTGCCAGACCCATCGGCTGTTGAAAGATGGGCCCAGTTGAAGCTTCACTCATCTTCAGGCTAGTTCAGTAAAAGACATGGAAAAAATCGCTGCATTTTTCAACTGAGCAATTGTCCTTCATCCCTGCTGCAATGTACGATGAGGACCTGTGACAATATGCAACAATGTTGGTGTTTACCTAACGGACACAAAACGGAGCTCTCACTACATATGGAACAAAAATTTTGGGATTTACCTTGTAGAAAGTATGCTGGAGAAAGAAAGGGAATTAATGTTTTTTTGTTGAATTTCGGAGAACCTCTCGAAAAAAAGGGGCATTTGAGAGTGAGGCACACGCTAGCTGATACACATTTTACTTACCTTGTGGAGAGATTCGGACGACTTTTTGAAGTTTACGGTTGTTTGGGAGGTTTCTACAATACTGGACATATACGATTATGCTTTAAACCGTACTCATGCCCTGAAGGGTCGACAGTTCAGCTACCCACAAGAAACTTCGTTGTTGCCCGGCCTTTTATAAACCTAACTAGGATGAGGGGTCCTTCACTATGTTTCGTAGGGTTGGACAGGGTATCTGACGTCCGCAAGGTGAAGGTGTTCTGATGTGACAACCTACTACTATGGTACGACCAACGATATTGGTGGTATGCTGCAGCGTAGAACTGATGGTATCCATGTTGTCACAGATAAATCATAAAGAGGAAGCAATGTTCCGTTTCGGCTTTGGCGTAACGATCATATGTCCTTTCTTTAAGTGCACTGCGACTTTACAACCAAAGCACAATGTTGAGTTCCGTTATTGGTGAAAGAGGATTATGAATTCACCACGTGCGTTATCACCGAAGCCCATTGTAGTAAGTGGTAAGTCAGTCACCGCGTGTTGCTTACATGTGCGACGTTGTCACTATTGACTTGTTCTCAGTCGGCAGATTTTACTCACATTTTGTTTCTTTCATTACAGGCTGTTACATTGTTACCTGGGTAAAGGAAGCACGCACAGTCGCTCATTTTTATTGCGATGCTTCCCAGGCATACATGGTTACGAACACCAATCATTAGTCAGTTAATGCAGATTTTACGGCTAACCCTTCTGATCCGTCTTTCCTTGCAGGAATTCAGTACCGCCACTTCCACAAACATGGGGATACTGACTGATACTAGGGGGTGGACAACTTGCTGCTTGCATATCCCTTCTGTGGTGAACAACAGGAATGTCTTCACTGACCGTCTGGTTACACAGTTGTTGGAGGTGTTAGGAGATTTGGGTTTTTGTGGAGATTTCGTTCTGTAAGTGAAGCCAATCTATGCTAAAAAGCCGAGAAGCACTGCACAGCTGTTTCCTCCTTATTGGGAATTATTAGCAGTGCGCATCTCATTCAGCATTGGCTTCACTTACAGGACGAAATCTTCACAAAAACCCAAAGCTCCTCACACTACCAACAATCTATAAGTAGCTCAGTGGAAGAATAAACTTCACCCGAGGAGTGAAACTTCCATCTGAGAAGTCGTTGCTCGAGGAGCCAGTCAACACTTGTGACCGCGTGATGTGAATCCCGTGATTGAAGGATGAGCGGCGCTATATCCTGTCTAAGTGCGAGTTAATCACACTGCTAATCGGCCACTCGTGGCCGAACGGTTATGTTTCCAAACTACTAGCCAGGAGGTCGCGGGTTCGAGACTCTCCGGAGTTTCATGAGATGCGCAGTTCTGATGATTCCCAATAAGGATGAAACAGCTGTACAGTGCTTCTCGGCTTTTCAGCATAGCTTGGCTTCACTTACAGGTTACACAAATACTCATCTCGTGGTGGTACACTGGCCTTCTTCAGCCTGCACTCTATTGGTCATCCTAATATGGCCTAATCTTAAGGAACTAGGTTTTAGTGAGTGTAGTCCGTAGGACCGCTGCAACGTAGTAGATCTGCCATGGAGGCAAGACAGCAGCATTAGGTCCAGTCCCGAAAATATTCGAAATTCCCACAGAAGCCACGGTTACACGGGCTTGTGTAACGTGCGGACATACACACCTCAGTGGAATTTGTCTTGTGTCTATGCAGGGTACCTAGCCTGGTGCAGGTGACAAACGTAAAATGGATGACATTTGTTTTTTACGTCCCCGTAACTGTCCTACATCATGACCATTCTTCGAACCACAACATTAGTAACCATATGTTACCTGCAAATTATCACTCAATCGGCTGGCTGACAAGCGCTCGTGAGTACATTGGTAGGGTACTGTGATTGGAGAAATGTGGTATAATCTAAAACTCATTTGGATTGATGGATAATGCGGAAACTTGAATGGCAGGAAATCTTTTGTACCCATTGTTTGCTTTCAAGCTGTCTTACCTAAGCTGACCATTGGCTGGCAATTTTGTCCGCGGATCTCATTCCTATGCGTACACATCGGTATAAAAGTCCTTCAATTTTTCGACGTGCAGAAAAGCTCCGGAGCTCAGACGTTCATTGGTCTAACCAATTTGTTCAATAAATTCGGAACAGATCTTCACTGGATGTAAGCCAGCTCATACTGTACATCAAACGACTTCCTGTTTCCAGATCTTCAAAACCAATAAACGTTCGTATTCTATTGGAACAGACTGTTGTTTTCCCGAAAGGCACGTAGTTCCTTTTTGTAAAGTACCACGGAGAGCTTTTTACACTATGAACTTCAACAAGGAAAGCAGCAATAAATTTTGTCTGTTAAAACCCACATACTCATCGAACCAATGAAGGGCTTTGAGTATGGATCAGTGAATTTCGTGGCAAAGTATATTATACAAATGGTCACCTGGTAACACTGCTGTGTGTAGGACCACATGTCCCAGGTTGATACGCGAAAGGAGTTTTGAGTTTGAACGAAAGCCCTCTATTGGCCTTTTGTTGTAGAACACAAACGAACTCCATTTAAATTTGATGAATGTTTATTGTTAATCGCCGAACAAACTACACCAATCACCAATCAGATAGTCTGCATTTGGCAGCCTTTCGAAGTTATTACTTCGCAGGTAGGGTATCTTGCGTTCCTTCAAAAAGACCCTGAGATGGAACAGTAGAGTAATTACCGGTTAGGTCCAGCACCCTCTTGTCGTTCCACTTTAGGACGTTGTATGTGAAGGGTATCGAGTCGATGGAGGAGGCGTATCTCAGTTCGAGTGTAGAGACTCGTGCTGGTCATTTTTAACTAATCCATCAGTACAGGGCTACGAGGTTGTTAAAAGGTACTCGTTGACCAAGAACACTAACCAACCATAGTTTAGTTTGCTCATGCTGATTATGGTGTCTGGTCGCGCACTGTGTAATTATGTACATCCAGGAAGTGCATACAGTGCACAGTTAGGTTGGCCGCTGTTCTCCGAAGCACGTGTGAAAAGGTCAAGCCTAGTCAAGTGAATTGAAACTATCTAAGCTGAATGCAAGTTTATTCATTCTCTGGAGTGCAGTGCGGGATCCCAGCTGACAGTCAGTAGTTTGCAGCTTTTATCTAATCAAGGCCTCAGTCTACACTGGACTGAATTCACAATAACGAGCAGTGATCACAGGTTTACTTCTTCGGTACGCAATTCCCGCTAACGAAAATAACGTTTTGCATTGTACCTAAACATTCTTATTTGTTCCGAGGAATTCAACTGTGTTGAAGTGATTTGTAGCAGAGGACTGCTAAACGAGAACAGTCTGGAAAACGGATTGACAAACAGGTCACGTACAGCGTGTTCCACCAAGAATGCCTACAGCTAGACAAAGGCATTTCCGATGGAATAGTCCTCTGAACAGATCCCAATAAATGGATGGACAGTTCAGGCATACACTTCGTTGATTTCCAATAAACGGATCTCTAAATTCCGTAGAATGTGACTACTGTGAAGAGACTACAGTGGCTTAATTAAGTAGACAAGGAGCATTGTTTCATTTTCTTTTTGAATGTTGTTTCAGCGCACTGCGTCCGTCAACAATGAAGTGCGCATTCCAGCAATAATCCGATTTTTCAGGCTGAGCTTTACACTGGACTTTATTTTACTCACTACCCGCATTGACGGGATGCGGGTCAAAACAAGCCGTCGTAATTTTACAACAAACAGCAGGACCCAGCGGTGTGTGATGGCTCCGGACTTGCGTCGATAAGCTTACCTTTTGTGTGACGGTTTAAAAAATACCAGAACCCACTTCACTGAATAGCCTTAACTACACCTCTTGTTACCATGTGGTGAGTCGTCAATTCAGGCACACTACCTCATGCAACGGTCGATACAGATTTGCATGAAAAGGTCGATCGATTGTCCCAAATCTCGTACGTGGCGGATGTGAAGTGTGCTTGTGTGTAATACGACCAGGAAAATGGCTTTTGAGTCTTGGTTACTAACTACGGAGAGAATCATCCTTCTATCTTGGTTATGCGCTCTGTTCCTGAGACTTGTGTGTTCATGTTAATGCAGCGCGCTAGAATTCGTTCCCCATGTTCCACTTATTTCGTCATGAGGCTTTAATTGAAGTATTTTGCAAACGGCTTTGAGTGTCACATTGTACAAAGTAGAGGGCATTACTGTGTTCTGAGGTCAACACCACTCGTGGTCGATTGTTTTTCGGTGATTCACCGAATAAGCCGTAGGTGTAATCATTAGTCACGGTTAGACTGCTAGGAGCAACGACATATGAAGTGAAACAACTGCTTCTTATCAGATTAATTACGGACATACTAAACAGAGTATTGGTATTGAGCCTGTATAAAGCATCTTTGTGTTTCTTTTTTTCTCAGCAACTGATACTAATCAATATTTAAGGCCATTTGCAAGCCTACCTTGTTTGACCTTGTAAACTATATATACATATACTCGTTGAACAAATGTCTTGACGCACTGAGAAGTTGACTGGAAGCATTCGATAAGTAATTTATTGTGAAAATTTCTGTGCAACAAGTATACGTATTCTCAACCTGATTTTGATCCATATCCTTCTTATTTAGTGAATTCCACCCATTCATTTAGCTGAGTTTATTCATTGTTGGTAGTGTGAGGAGATTTAGGTTTTTGTGGAGATTTCGTCCTGTAAGTGAAGCCACTCTATGCTGAGTTTGTTCATGTTTTGGACCCTCCCAGCATCTTGTGTTCTGCTGGGTTCAACTCTTTCAAAGCTTCCAACTATTTGAAATAATCTAAAAATCCTGCCGCACAGTTTGGTACGCGTTTTAAGCCCGCAAAATGTAAACTGTTGTTATAAGACCGCGTGGAATCAGCCGTGCTTGCAGACGAGCAGGTCGACGTGGTAGTTTGGGGATCATTTCTCGAATCAGTAAGACCGGAGCCATTTTTGTAAACTTTAACATCTATGGCGCCTGTCTGACCTGAGTTTCTGTTTCAAGGACAGAGTACATACTGTGACAGTGCGATTCGTGCTGGTTGTGGACCGAAAACGTGGCCTGTACATGCAGAGGACGTTAGGAAATTCTCAGTGCTTGACCATCAGTGTCTCGACAATCGACTGAGCCGGGTTACGTCAAAGGGATTTTGGAAGAAGGGACTAATCAGGCCTCAAAGGATACACTGGCTACGACATGTACTTCGCATGTCAGAGAGTCGTCCACCTCACACAACCTTTTGCTCAGCTTTGTGCTTAGTGAAAACGACCGAGAGATGGTTAGTGTATGACCTAGCAATGAAGTACGGGAACACTAACTAGTGGACTTAGTAGGGTGTACAGTTTCCGCCTTTAATGCGTAGCTTCCCCAATTTCACGCCTCCTAGGAGGGGTAAAATGAGTAAATGCTGAAGTCAACGCACCCTTGGTAAGTGGTTTTTATCTGGTAAAATGAACTGAAATGAACTTATGTTTGAAGAGCCTTTACCATTCGCGAAAATCATTCTACATGAAAATAGAGAGATGATCTAAATGCACTTACTTGCAAATTACATTGTTGGCAACGCAGAGTCAAATGAATCTTACATTTACAGTATTCTACAACTAAGTGTGCCGTACGATGAGCGCCTAATGTTCCATTTATTACGATATTGGAGATACTGAAGTAGATTCTCTTGACTCAACACACGGTTTATAAGGTTGCTGAAAACTTTTTGACATTTCACAACCGGCAGTGCCCATCTTGGAGCTCATCAGATGGTGTTTCTGCCGAGAAAGCAGACTTCTAGAATACCGTGCCAACTTAAAAATAAGACGACCTTTACCTGCCAAATCCGGTTGAGATTCAGCTGAGTTTGAAGAATTTTACGCTTTGCATACTACCGCCCTCTTATGTTGATATAATTCAATATGCTCGCAAGCCCTTGGAACGTCACCAAAACCTAAGGACATATGTCTCAGTTTTAACAGATTGGAGAACAGGAGGTGGGTAGTGGTGTCGCAGAAAACCCAACATTTCTAGACCGGGCATCAGGAGAAACCCCAATGGTCGATTACCCCATGATTTGTTGTATCAGCGAATACGCTAGTCACTTTGTTCAACTGTTCCAGATTCCCTCATCGGATGTCTCATTTAAAATAAGAACGACGCATTGGAAATGTCATTTGCGTCACATGCTATTTGCTATAAGAGACAAGTGACTCCTTATACCAGTCCATGAAAAGTTTCATTTTCGTTTATCGTTTGTTCCTATTATTCTAATCGAAAGGACCCTTATTATTATTATCATTATTATTCCTGGACAACTGGTAAACGCTTAGCAGTAGTGCTTTGAAAAATAGGTTATTTTTTCGAAATTGGGAGGAAAGTTGGTGTGGAGGAGAAACAAACATTGGTGGTTTCATATAGCGAAGGGCTCGGTAAAGCTGTCGATTTTGTCCGATTTCGCAGTCTGACCATCAAACGAATTTCTGTCTAGGCGGTTTCATGCCATGGTGTTTCATATAATTATTTTAAAGACCAAATAGAAAAAGTAGGTGAGCTTGAAAAGACCAAAGACTGGAGGTGATGAAACCCAGGTATAAAATCAGTCCACCATAAGGACGGATGGCATGGTGGAAAGGAAAATGATGAATGATCCGAAAGACGAGATGGCCCAGGTAACCCACTAGTTAACACCCCCAGACTCCTTTTCCACTACCCGTACTCGAATCCCTGCATGTGCGAACTTATTCATACTGACTGTCTTCAAAGTTTGTTCCATCACTTAGGTCGCAAAAATACCTCTTCGATGTTCTTTCATTTTCTAGAGGGTTGTGGTTTTCCTTAGCACAGAGAAATTCGTCCTTTGGAAGGACTAATGTGTGCCCCAATTTGTTGATAAGCTCTAGCCGGCAGATGGAACCGCTGCTGGGTCACCGTATTGGGCTTGGAAACAACTTAGCTTGGACTAGCGGAGAAGTGTTCAGACACGTTGGAATTGACGGTGAATAGTAACGGTACTTGTAGTGCGGTTGGACGAGGTGTCGGTAGATGTTCAGTCCATGCTTTTGCTGGCAGTATGCCACTAGCGTAGTACAAGTGAAAAATGCAAGGCGACAAGTGAATCCTTCAATCTAATGTGTGACCAGCGAACCAGCCATTTTTAGGACACTAACCAACATATGAACTAAAGTGTTAGTGTGTCCGTTTGTTTTCATGCCACCCAATGAAGGTAATTCAAATTTAAACCTGTGTAAGCTACAGAAATTGTAATTATAGGCTTATGCTTGGAGATGCGTCAGGTACATTTGACCCCGCTTTGTTTCCATCGCTGCTATATTGGTGTACATAAACGTGGCATTTTTGTGCTTGCTTTTATCAGGCAGCTGACGGATTGCTAATCATGAATTAAGTGAACTACTGAACATGATTTGGTCTTGTAGACACCGCGGTCAGAAAATTAATACTTTTCAAGCCGACGGGGTGCTAGGGGGGTGGTGCTGGAAAGAGAATCACGTGGCTAGTTGTCAACCCGTCGACCTAGCGGAGAGACATATGTTCACGTATCAGCGCGTGGCGATCAATGTCACCTAGACAACGTTGAGGTACATACATACACCTCAATGGTCGAGATGACTAGCTACATTCATACAAGAGTGGAACGATATCGCACGCTTGAAAGCGTGTGAATCAGTCACCTCACGAGAAGCAAATTGTGCTTCTACCAAGAAGACAGATACCAGTGATGCACCTGGCTTAACCCGGAATGCTGCTGGACTGAGTGGCTACTTGTTACCAAGTTCATCTTAAGGATCATTGTTGAGGTAAACTGTGTGGACAGGGTACAAGTCTCTCAGTAGGTTCTCCTCTAACATGTCCTCCAGATCCAACTTGTCGGATTGAAGTCCCAACAGTTTAATTCGAAGACGTAAGTGAAAGAACAAGCTAAGTGGCTTGCGATCACAGACGATGAAGTGCAACACGAACAAGCATTGAACTTGTATTGGTTGGATACACTACAAAATTGATCTCGTCTTCTTCTAAACCTAATTACCACTAAGGCTCAGCGTTATCGTTTTCCTGCTCTAACTGCAGACTTCGAAAGGAAGTCATATTAATAAGATAGGAACGCAAATTTGCTTGCCATCAAGCCTAAGGGTGTGCAAATACATTTTGTCATTCAGAAAAATCATGGAGCCTTGAGTCATTCAAAGTATACTTACAAAGTTTGCCTCAGTCCAAATGGTTGTGGCTTGCACTGCAGAAACGGTCTTACCTACTCGCTCGTCAGATTATCAACCCGTCGAAATGACGAACTCATATTCTCAAAATCTTGTGTCTTAGTCTTACTAGTACGCAAGTTTACTGCACATTCAACTCCTAGAGAAGGTGGAACTGAAAATGGTACCAGGGTATAAAAGTACTTTCCCTTACCTTTCAAATGTAATTCTTAGTCTGTGGGTTTGAGTGTACTTGGATGGGAAATCAACTGATTCCATTACTGCTGGAATCAATCGAGTGCGGTCCACTCCGCCAGAGGTAAGCTACATCGTTTTTTTGTAAAGAGGCCTCTAAAAGTCTTATGGCTCTATTATCCTATTATTTTGACAATGCTCGAAATGTGTGCAAGTCGTTCACCAGTTTCTAAGACGAATTAACCAACACAACTGGCACCTCAGCGAATGTGCATGACGGAATATTTATCGACCGAAAACAACCATAGTACCCACTGGAATGGCTGATCTGTCCTTGGCCAAGAAACCATCACCGTGAATTACCGACCCCCATATGGACGTTGTAGTCCATGTACAGACAGGATAGATATACACTATATCACGGTATCACCATATAATTATGTTTCCACATACATAACAAAAGCCACTGTGGAATGCGCACTTTGAGGTTTCACTTAGTTGATGGTAAGGCAAAAACTCAGATTCGGTTTCCACTCAAATAATGTTACGTACCAGATTACACAAAATTACAGCTGTCAGCTGAGTAGTTTATCGATATTCCGTGAAAAATATTACGATACGTGATCTCACCAAAGATTAACTTCAAGTTCAACAAAACAATAGTGAATTTCTTGGACAATGAATTTCCTTGTCAGAACTATCTTTGACTTTCCAAATGGGTCTGTATTCCACTGTTTCTGTATATCCTCCTTGTATTGTAACGCACTAACACGTGACAGTGAATTACAGCATATACATGCACAATCTTCCGGTCGCTCTCTTCGGTTTTTCTAAGAAATACATCCTTAGTCTTTATGCCAGGAGACAATCGTTCTTTTGACTGGCCGCACTGAATTAGTGGGTGATATGATCTGCGCTCACATGTTCAGGACGATCACTGCTCGTTTTCCGGTTTGTTTTGAATGACTGAAAATTAGGCTTCGCCTACTTTGGCGAACTCATGTTGGCGAGGTCATGTTCGGAGGTAAATTTCTCAACCACTTGTTGGTCGTTTGCCCGTTTCTAATTGGATGCTACCCCATGGACGCAAAGTTTTTCCAGCTCGAATACTACCGGTTTGTGCTACCACGGGAAATTCATTGTGCAGAAAGAAATATACTCCCATTAATTTATTCAGCCTTGCATTCGATTTTTTCTGAAGAATCATCATCGCCAGCAGTATTTTGTTCAAATTCCGATTGTTACCGAGTGAACATCTTCGGTAAACCACCTTATCGATGAATCCAGTTTGGAGGTTTGTGCCCTCAGTTACTCGTATCCTGGTCGCCATCACTGATGTCGGTATATCGTAGATAAGAAATTCAGGTGAATTTCAGTCCCTCGTCAACACCAACCCAAGTTGCAAATGAGTGCTTATCGCAACACACGTGCAATTTGGTGTCTAATTAGGTTCATGCACTATGTCAGATTGATGAGCCCCGAGAAGGGCGAAGCAGGCAGTGGACGTCCGGGGTTTCCATTTACCTTATGAGTAGCAGCGGAAAGGGTTTCAATTATTTGCGTTTTTAACAACGTACCAGTACTCGCCTTGCCGTGTAGTTGAATGAAGTAGAAAGTTACTGACTCATTATTGTTGTTCCATAAGGAAAATGAACCCTTCGCCAGTTCTTCGAGGATTTGGAGAACTCCTGATACTAATTAAGTAAGGATCACAGCAAGTACTCCATCACAATAAATTCAAAAGTAGGTAACACATTTGACGGAAGAACGGGTAACATCTTGAGCAGAAATTCTCCCAGGCTGTGAAAGCAAGGATGGTTTGAGTTTGGATCCACTCCAATTTAGGAAAAGCGGATTACAATGCGCTGTTACATATCACGTTGTGACGGATTACCAGAAACTCTGTCTCTGTTTCAGTCGGAAGAGTGGAATACTTGCAGGCATTCGACAGTTCCTAAGTGTTTGTTTCGTAGTCGAATCATTTGTGGTGCTTATTTTTTAATCGGTTTGGGGTGAGTGATGCACCCTAACCAGTTAAACTGACTCCTGTTCCTCAAGTCAGTGTGCTAAACTTCGATCGCCAAGCAGGGCTTTTTTTTCACGCAAATCATGTTACAACACTGCAGTATTCGCTCTTAGAATCATCCTGTTTCTCCTAGTTTCTCTTAAAACATGTTGAAATTTGGCTAAGCAAATGGCTGAAACATGAATAAACGCGTACTCAGTATTTGAATCGGACTCTGCTTGATCGGGTTGTCGTGAACAAATTGTTCAGGGAGAAGTATGCAATGATACTGAAACCGCCTTTAGTGGTTGATCAAAACCAGCAGCTGATAAAGTTTTTTTTTCGCCTAATAAATGGAGTGAATTTTTTGGTTGTCCAACTTGCATGCTGTGTGATGCAGAATTATACGCTTCTGAACGACCTGAGGGCCAGTTGTGAACAGTGACTTATGAACTACTGGCACTAACTCTACGAATTGGAGGCCAAATTGTCAAACATTCATTCGGCAAAACCTACGAATTAGCACAGCCTGGACCCAGAATGCAAGGTCTAAAGATGCAGGGTCCATCAACCCCGCGATTTTTGAGAAAAAGGTCACTAATTGCCGCGATAGCTCGCGTACTGTAAACGTCGAAATTGCAACGCGTAGCTGGAGCACGGATTTCAGGTACGGTGAAAAGAAAGAATTCACTCACTGCGCTAAATTGACAGACTGGAACATCGGAAGCTGATGAGGTATACGGGTGCTTACAGCAACTGTTATGGACTGTAGAGTATGTGAAACAGGGTAAGAAGGGAAAAATTCCTCGGATGAATGCGAGATAAATGGAGTCATGAGTCGCCTAAAACCATGGATTAAAGGAAGTGATCTAAAGTGCCAGAAAAGCCGTACTTAATTTGCGCTGACTAGATTATAGTGCCCTTCGTCAATGAGAGCCTCCAGTTCTTATGAGACCACTGTGTTCTGGTCGAACGAAATTCATTATTAGACTGACGGAACAAAACATTTAGGCAATTTTGATGACAATATTTCTCAACAGAGAGCACTTTTCATAGGTCAGAAAATCCGATCAACTTTTGGCTACGTAGTTAACCTCTATTTAACTATGTTAAGGCAGGATATTTAAGAGAGAAGTTTAACTCTACTGAATACCAACGCGCGCACTGCTGATACTGTCTAATGATGTTGGCGACTGGGCTTTGCGTATAAATGTGTAATCCTTTTTCTGGTGTGCGGTTAGCCACATCATTCAATGTATCATGAAGCTCGAGTCTAACAGTGGTTGGTCCACTTTTGGTAGCCAACTCTGAAATCACTGCAAATTATTACGATCTCACTCATTCGATAAAAAAGCTCACTTGCCTTACTGGTGCTCCTGGTGGATACTACAGGTTTTCGCATGATCCCATCTTAGGAGATAGAATGTTAATGTCACCCAAAGGTGGAATGAATTAACCCAGAAGGGACCACTTTGGCCAGGTCCCAAGGTTGGCCCCGGCTAAGGGACCACTGTGACTCATATAATGAGAATTGGGATCTTTTCCAGATAAGCCC
>SJOL01009264.1:227031-244150 GCA_004794785.1 Opisthorchis felineus | reverse complement strand
TGGGTTTCGTCCTTGTGGATACTCAGCATGTGGCGTTGGGGTGACAGAGAGCATCAAGTACAATGTGTGCACGAGATGGGGTCACAATGCATGCCCAGGACTTAAATCCACGACCACTTTCCAGGCCTCTTGTCTGAGTTTGTCTGTGTATCGAGTCTCCAAACATCCATTTTCCGTCACCGGCTGGGGGGTGATGGGGTGATTGAGTGTTAGAATGGGGGCACTAAATTAGAGCAGGTCCGACAATATTTAGCTAATGAACTTATTCATTCTTTTGCACTGACAACAAGTGGAAGGTTTTGGTTCCCGAGAGCGTTGTATCTGACACAATGGCTGCCCTAATGTAATATTTAACGACCTACGGCCGGAGAACATGAGGAAGTCCCACAGGATAACAAAACTGGCCGATGGTGGTACATCTTGGTCTGTTGTAGATGATCCCAAGTACCCTAGCGTAGGGTATCCATTACAGCAAGTAGTGGGTGAAGTCAAATCTAATCTAGAAGACTTAACAATGACTAAAACGGGCAGAAATGTCAGAGTGAAGGGGTATAACTGAAATGGGAATGTCGGAAGCCAACATCCTTTCGTTCTCTTTGAGAAGACTTTTCCGAAAAGCTTTGAATGAAGAATGTGAGCGCAGAGCTTGGTGAGTCACAAACCAAAGCGCAGGTAGAGAATCCAGACAGAAAGACTGGATCCCTGGCCAGTTTCCCTCTAAACCATCTCTAAACCATCTTTAAACCTCCAAAGGTGAAAGATCATAACACCTCGTGCGAGAAGCGTCAGACCCAACGGCCTGGATTCAAAGAGCTCACGATATACAAGTTAGAAGGTATTAGATTGGACCTGGGTGGGTCGGATAAGGTGATGGTCCTAGCAGACCAGCGCCACGTACTAGAGAACCAGATAACGTGTGCGTGCCTCAGAGTAAAAAGCCCTAATTTGAACAAAATCCCACTCCAGAAAATAACACATTCAGTTGTTTAACAACATCATAAACGAGAGATTCAGCTGGGCTCCAGGTGAGTCTCCTGCAAAACCAAATTTGTTTGCAAATGAGTGTATTTCGCCAATTTCGTGCAATTTGGTTTCAAGTAGAACATAAGGTTGACGGGAACTCGGGAACTGCGCCCACCTGATGAACCTCAAGAAGGACGAAACCGGTCCTGGGCTGTCGAAGAACTTTCAGTAACCTTGTGAGTTGTGTATTACGTCTATAACTAACTGCCATCTCAAACGGAGCAGTAGAATTCTCAGGAGATTAGACGATAACTCAGTAGGCCCTAGGACTCGGGAGACGGCTTTTGACAAGTTAGAAGGAGGGCAGGCTGCAGCTAAGGGTCATGAAAGTTAGGACTGTACAGGTGCAAGAAGGAAAAAAGGAAGGAAAAAAACTGTGACAGTTACAATCCGTGTGGGGCAATCCCTTTGTTTTAAGTCAGAAGAGGGTACAAACGCAGTACACTAATACTTGCGGTAACTCCAACGAGCTGAATGAGCTTGCTTATAAATGTGAAGTGGGGATTGCAGTCATGGTTGCTGAGTCCTGTAACAGAACTTACGACTTCAGAAAAGAGTATCACCTAAAGGGATGTCACGAGGTGTATAAAAACAATGAAGAAACGCGATAATAAATACTTGGGGCCATCAGTCACTACTATTTGCCCCAGAGGGGTGCCGAACGGTCCGCTCCTAGCATCCAAACCAGGGTGTGCCACGGCAGGATTTGTATCCATCCTAGTCCACCACAGGATCTAAAACTGTGGTGGTTCAATGAGCCCACAAGCTAAAATCCGTTTCCTTGATAGAGTGCAAGGCTAGACTGGACGTTGCAAATTTCTCAGATGTTCTGATGGACGAAACTAGAGAAACAAAGGAAGTCAAGAGGGCCTTTGAGACTGGGATAGCTAAAGGCGTAAAGAAAACCCCAAAAAAGACCTCAGTTTGTCCGGTCTAAGTCAAGACGGAACATCGAAAACCTGGAAAACATGACATGACATTTATGAACACAGATGCTGCGAATGCGGTTAACCTGTTGGGAAAATTTCTCCAGGTTAAACATGACTATCTGAGTAAACTTGTCCTTCTCATCCTAGCTTATATCCGCATACACAGCACGAAGTGTATGCGGATATAAGCTGTATAAGTGTATGCATACACCACGAAGTGCTCGGAGCGCACGAGGGGCTTACCTTAATAAGTTGCAGTTTCAGGCGGATTTCCGTTAATAAACCACAAGAAGGAATTACTTTCCTGTAAAATCCCTGACATTACCGGAAAAAACTAGCTGAGGAGTAAAACAGCGCTAGCGTGGCTGCGATTCACGAAAATGAAAATAAGACGAGCCCTAATAGTTAGGGACCGGTGCCCCTTACACATGTGCCATTGAAAGCTCTGGAATAGATCACTAGGAACGCAGTGTTTAACCGGCTTATTAAGAATAGCCTACTGGCCCCATATTAATACGGATTTGGGAAAAGCACTCATGTTTAAATGACTTCTTGTGTCCTCTGGGTCAGAAAACTGACCGAAATTGGGAAGGAGTTCCATCCGAAGCTTGCTGTCTAAAGTTCACCAAGGCAGATAATGTCTACGTTCATCTCCTATGGGATATATGGCTCTGACAGTCGTTGGGGTACTGAGTTATTGAAGAGAAAGGCAATTCTGTATTGACTGAGAATCCTCGCTGAGCCGGAGCTTGCTCAGCCTATCTCCACAGATACTGGCTTTTGTTATTCTTGCTGTGCATAGATGAATTAACCCTGTTTCAAACCAGGCATCGATGGTGAACTGTTCGGGAGAAATGCCCAGGAAAGAGACAGATTTAGGCTAGGTGGCACGATAGGATCTTCCACTAAATGCAAACAAATACCATCGTCTTAGTCGCCGGGACTTCTTGTGGGCTAAAGAAAGGTCCTTGGGTTGGAGTCGCTCCAGGTCTCAAAGGATTTATGGATCATGGTGAGAAGTGATCTTGAAGCGAGTAGTATGCGCACGACAGGGAGCACTGAAGTCAGGCAAGCCTGAGGTAGCATTCCCATTGTTCACAGCTTTTTTGCTTCATCATAGAATAGGGTATGCAGGCCTGGTCCGTTTTCCTCAGAAGAGAGGTCAAATTGGAGAGGATGAACAGGGTTTCCGTCAGGCCACTGATAAGCATGAGGGCTAAAGCCTTTCACCTATGAAATGAAGAAGAATTAGATACAGGTTTTCTGGGATTAACCGTAACGGACTATTTACTCCACATGGACAGCCTATGCTTGGAGAACCCCCATGGACAGATATATCCATTAGGGGCTACGGGGTTGCGCAATGGGCAATTGACTAGTTGATCTAGTTCCCCTCAAAAATTGTTAGTGCACTCATATCGATGGCCCTTATGTATTAACTGGAAGGTGTCTGAGGGCCCATCTACTCCAGTGAAAATAAGACCGGGTCACATGAAGAAGAGCAGAGTGACATGGTCTTTGGGCATTGAAATCATTAGCACGTGGTTTGATTACTCGAGGGAGGGGATCGCAGAATGGCTGTTTGAGGATGTTATTCAAACACTTTTCAGGGTAGGACCCGGATGAAAAGGGGCGAAAAATAAAGGAAGCTAGGTAAAAATAAAGAAGGGGATGATAAAAACGAATGAAGAATTGAAAAAAAGTTGCAAGAACCGTGGGCCAAACTAGAAAGAGAGATTACTACAGACACCATCACCGGCATAGTAATTATGCTTTCGCCCGCGTCAGTTTCAGGAAATACTCGCTTCCTAAGCAGGAGTCTGAACTAGCCACTCCTTGGTCTGTTGTCACCCATCCACCTATTATGTGGGCTAAACTTAACGTGCAACGATCGAATAGGCTTTTCATGCGCACATACATTCCCTAATGCCCCCGCTTTACCACCCTTATGCATGCACTAAGATCTATGTTTACTTGCACCCCGTCAACTAAATCCAAAAAAATCTGATCGACTGGCGAGCAATCCCAGTCTCAATAAGGTTCAGCCGGGTTCGCCACCCACCTCCCCCCCCCACCATGGTCTTTCTACTACGCCAGTCAAACCGTGTTAGTGGTGGCTGGCTAGGTTGCTAAGGTTGGCCAAAGTCTTGATAACAGGTGAGCTGACGGCGGTAAGCCTGCACGTCTGACTGACACTGATTTGCGGGACAGGGCTTAGCTTAAGCCAATCGCCAGTTGCTTCTGCCCGTAAGTTTTCCCACAGACTCAACAGTGTCCAGCGCATACTGAGACCGCTAGGGCTGTTTTCTCATCTCACAACGAAACGTGAACATCCGAAACATATGGTCAAAGGTACGTATGCCGAATATGTCATTGATGAAGAAACTTATGACAAACGTTTCTCCATGCTTACTTACATGTTTCCTTCCCTATACGGAATCAATATAAGGACGAAACAAGTTTTCTGGTTAACTGACAATTCCATTATAACCTAAGACAAAACCATCCGTGGTGATAGTCCATTAACGTTCAATGAGAAACGGGTGTTCGCCTTGGTGCCATTGAGAGCCTCTTAGTACCGCATCGATCGGCTGTGCTTTGATCCGGTAGTCCATGCTATCCTAACAGACTTGACGTAAGCAAAGTTTAAGACCGTAGTCTCTAAGTCAAACTAAAACAAAACAGTTTGGATGCTTTCATGTTATGGGTGGATGGAAGATTCGTCTGCCTTCTCAAGCAGTTACATGGTAATTTAAAGCCCTTTTCTGTGGAAAGTTAATCAACTGTCACGAGCATCCATACAATTGGCAGGATGATCGGTTCATAGTTGAGATGCAGGTTGGTCGTGTCCCTTGGTTTATGTAAACAGCACTCCTGTGCATGTAAACTTCACATCGACAAACAAATGGGCAGCATATGCATCATTCTTTAAACAGTATAGTTGATATATTCGTGAACCAAAGTGTCGCATGTGTTTACCCCAAGTTTGTTCTTCTGGAATGGATACCTCCCTACCTAAGAGGACCGTAAACCTTATCATTTGGCTGAGGGGCAAATTGCTAAACTCTTCAGATGAAATGAGACTACTTCTCAACACAAACAACCTTTATTCAGCAATCTGGAGACGTGGTTATTATTTGGCCCGGCAATTGATTTCTGCTCTTTTGTGGTGAGGCCTGACTTTCAGAAGCCAAGTTTTACCATACTGTCTGTTTCCAGTGCGTATTTCCAAAACCGCACAGTGAGCTAGACAAATTACCTTCCCATTCAAAGGGAGTGGTGTAATGTGGCTGATCGTGAGATGCACCGTGGGGAGCGGTTTCCAATTTCGTTGGTCTAACTTTTCTGGTCGACTGTGCGAGCACCTGCAACCGGTGTCAGATCCATGGCTTGATGAAAGCTCAGTTGCGTGGCTAATAATCCAGCTGACTAGCTCAGGTCTTTAGACAAATAAGTCACAACGAATGGTATTTCTCTCTCTCTCAAAGGTCGAACTGCCATCCCGAGATCTGCTAAAGCCAATGCGAAGTCGTTAACAATGGTCGAATAATGGTTAGAATATTGTTGAAAATTAAGAGATTCATAGCATTTCCTTTTTGCGGTTTTTCGAAAGGACGCCTGTAAATCCCGCGCACCTCGGTTTGGACGTCGTACTGGTAAAGTTTAAGTGGACTGTTTTGCATCCGGGCAACCCATCAAGCATTCTGATACGGCGCAAGTTTAGTCTACCTATTAGAGTTAGTCTGAGGAAAACCCTGCCCTATACTTCCGCATCTGAAGCTACTAACTTCACTTTAAGACCGGTTATCACGCAGACTGCTTCTTAGAATGAAAACTGATCATTCTGACAAGGCAAACGTGGAGAATCATCAAGATGTCGTCAAACCGCAAAACGCCGACTGCCTGTGTCATCGGCATACAGGACACTGAAGTGAAAGTCAATCGCCCTATTGCCGGATTTTGACAACTGACCATAATGGTTTGTCAGATAATTTATATTTACTGTTTTATCGCCAATAAAGCTGTCCTACGGGCAAGCATGACACTGAAGCTCTCGGCACTATACCATGTTTAATGTTTAATTTCGATGGGTATCAGATAGAGGGGATAATATTTAAAGTACAAACAGACAACGCAGGTTTTACTTGAAAGAAACGAGTACCCGATTTATGGTTCATTTGGCTGTCACAAAAGCTGGGAACTTCTTTACCCAGAAGAGACTACTCTAACGTGTGGTCTTTTTTTGCGGGGGGGGGGGGGGGGAGAGAGAACAATCTATACAGAAAAGTTCGACTGGAAGGTTTTTCAGAGAACTGTAGCTAGGGGCACTGTGCAAATTTTTCTCAGAGGTAACGACTATATAACTTCAGTTAACCGCTTCATTCGTCACGCACTTCTACGTACTTCGATCAATGGTGGTGACAGAAATCAAGGATACGGTTTCAGCTGGCAACGGCTCACAAAATTTAACTGTAGCTATTGGACTACTAACTCCATCCTATTTGCATTCCAGCACTGATTCCTAAGCAGATAATTTTATCATTAATAAAAAAATAACTAACAATTGTTAAAGCGGGGACAAATGAAAAAAGGCTACCACAATGTCTTCATTAAGTACAAGGTTAGCTTTTGTGATTGTACTTCATGTAGAATTGAATGCGTGCTCTCTCCTCGGAATACTTGTTTTACACAGCCACTGAGTTTGAAAAAACTTCTCAAAAATCGAACGAAACGTGTGATCAGAATTTGTTTACCAGTAAGACGTACACAACAACAGTATACTCTATCGACTATAATCCACTATTCAATCGATGACTTTGAATGTACGCACCACTTCAGTTGAGACAAATAAGGACACACCTGCACATATACAAACATACGCTCAATGTGAAACGTGCGGTCTTGAGCATACCTAACAGGTGTGCTACCTTACTACCTATTCTGTCAAATTGCCTGTTGTGCACAATGAAAGCTGAATCTATTCAAGAGACCAGAAGTACTCCACCGGGTCCTGCTGGTAGGTACATCACTGTTTCCACATAAACGTGAATAGCTCAACAACATCGAACGACTGTATACTAGAAAGCGTGCTTTGCCGTACTAACCTATCTATGAGAAACTTAAAACGGTATACAAAACACCAGAGGTCATGCAAGGCGCTGTTTACCGGAATTCTGATAGCGTTCTTTCAAATATGAGGATCCTAACCTATACCATTCATTAGGGCATCACATTTTGAGTAGCTTATACCGCGTTGTACCTATGCACTTTTGGATACAGAGTACGGATAATAATTTGATGCCAATCAGTAGTAGCTGAAATTAACACTTATCACTTCAAATTTTGACTAGAAAAGGCAGGGAAAAGTGAGTTTTTTATACTCGATGTTTCTGTTATTGACCACAAATATTCGCTTTCTTATTTATAACCTCAAAGAGGTCCGCTTAGCTGTCTACTTCTCTCCTATGGGTTTTACTGTAAACAGAAAACGATAATGCTTGGCAGCGTATGATATTATGCGAAACATCTACAATACGAAACACTGTAGGTGACGCCCTTGTCAAGCGAAAAACCATGTCCTCAACAAAATGTAAGCATATGAGTAGATAGACAACATAATTAACATTTTCTTCACCCGGAGCTCGCACAGATTGTGCTAGTTTAAATTACAAATCTGACTGGTTGTCCTGGTTTCAAAAATTAACTTCAGGTGTCCAAACTCCACCTCAGTTCCGCCAAATATAGAGACAAATCCAGGTGTAGACTGTACGCAGTGATGTGGTTTGGAGGTTCTCGTTGAACTCTGTCATTCCACAAGTAAACCCGTTCAGTACTGATGAGCCGAGAAGCAGTGTACAGCTGTTTTATCCTTTCTGGAAATCATCAGCAATGTGCATCTTAATAATTTCTATGGAGATTCGAACTCGCGGGCTCCACCCTGAGTTGAAGATTGAAACGAGCGACCGCGAACGGCTGGGCAGCAAGATGCGAGTCAACTACACACTATGAGTTGGTCTTTCCTAGGAAGCAATTTCGCGCTAAGTTACGGCTGAGTGATGAATTTGTTGCAGCTTCTTTAGTGAAGCGGCCTTTATTAGTAGGGCTACTGTACTCTAGATAGAGAAGCGCTTCTGTGTTCATCTATGTGTTCATTTCTTTAATGGCCCTCTATAACTCCAATACAAGGCAAGGTTAACTCACTAACTGTTGTTCTCAAACACTTTTGCTGTTATTGTCCGTCCAACATCCGTCCATCATCCGTCCAACAGAAAAGTAGCTTACGGAATTACGGTTGCATTCCAGTGTGTCTGTCTATCAGCGTCCATGATTTCACGCACATCAGTTTGGATGTTTATCATTCATTTACTGAAGGCCTACAAATTACACAGACGGAAAAAGTCGCACTTTCCAAAAGGGCCCCGGGGGCACATCGAATTACGTAGTGACTGGATATCGGATATTTTAGTTTCAAAACACTTGGAAGAAATTCGAGGACAAAAGCCTCAGTCTTATTGGTAACCATGTGGTTATAACATATGTCAGGTGATTAGACGGTACTGGTGTACATGTCATTGAAGGCCTATTATTATTGCACGGCGACAGTTGCAAAATGAAAGAAGCTGTGAAGAGTAAGGACAACTCATAACACCACGAACACAAAGGCAAGAAACACAGCGCTAGTTAGATGACTCTTTGCAAGATAGCATTGCTCTTTCAAAAGTCAATACGCATTGTTTGAAGAAGCACCCCACTATACTGCCTGCGCCTTTCACTACTGTCCAACTCAACTTTGTCCCCCGGGTAGTTGATATGCCATCAAAGTTATCAGCTCAGAAAGGAAGACATCTCACAAATTACATGACTCTTTCAAACTGCTGATCAATCGCTAGTGGCCGAACGGTTGAGTGCACAAACTACTAGCCGGGAGGTCGTGGGTACGTCAGATACTCGCTGCTGCTGATTCTCAATATGAATGAAATAGCTGTACAGTGCTTCTCAGCTTTTCAGTATAGAGAGTGTGAAATCTCCAATGAAAACTTTTGGAACCTCTTCACACAGCCAAAAAACATATTTTTTATCGCAAAAATTGTGACTGATCCAAGTGACCTCAAGCACCAGAGAAATAATAAAACCAAGATATGGGAAAAGGTGCACTGTGTAAGTTGACAAATTCACGAGTCAAGGAATCTCATCCACTTTTCTTATTCCAGATTCTGTTTTCCCGACAAAACTAAGGGTATCAAACCCAAATACCCAGCTACATACCGATGAAACTCCAATAAAACCTTCATCCTAGTAAGCAGAAAACCTATATCCACTGTAGTGCGCGAGTAATTCCAGCCGGAAGATTTTCGTTAATGTAACCTGATTGAAGACAAACACTAGAAACGTACAGGTTCTAATTAATACCCTTTAGATACCTAGTGTTACGGCTAATCAAACATGAATACGGTCAAACTGACAACTAAGACAGGCAACTCATGGAGTCTGTAATTAAGACCATGCACTTAGCAAAAGGTAAACCCACATAGACAGCCGAGTCCCCTATCTTTTCTGCATTTGACCTACAGATCGATTGCGCTATGCACTGATTTGCTTTTCGTCTCAAACCACCCCATCAACGTCATGGTCTGTTCACATTTCATGCTAATGACCAACGGGGTCAACAATCCTTACCGTTATGTGTTAGGCTGTTTCAATCATGCTAATGACCAATATTTCTGCACTTACACCACAATGACGGCACACTGCGTCTCGTGAATGCAAGTGGCACCACGAAAGCACTGACGTGAACCCTAATTAATATGCGTTGGCACCAAGAAGGAGAAAGTCAGGATGGACGTTGGTGTCTGTGCGTGCCTCAAGTGCACAACCAGTTAGGTCTGCACGAAAGATACCAAACAACTCAGCGCATCGTGACAAGGAAAGGCAGAATAGCCACAACCAGACGGAGTCTGAGACGCTGCAAACTTTGTCCCAGCTCGGAGTAAACAACACCGAAAACGGAACGGCATTCCTCGTATGCAAACAACTTACCAAATTATTGTTCGTCTCTCACACAGGACCACTAGCGGAGATTCGTAAAGAATTTATTCGATCTGATCTACCGGGTAAGACAACCGCGGGGCACATCGATTTCCGTACTGTAGCAGCAGGTTTGACGTATCTATCCAGGTGGCTAACCTAACCATGCAAGTTACTCCAATCATCTGGATAATCCATGATTCGAGCACTCGTGGCTTGGGTGTGGTCCAATTCTCGAACAACTGCGGGGGAGGACGGATTGTTTTCCATTGTGAATGAGACAGGATTACAGGGACTAATCCTGATTATCGTTCTAGCCAATTAATTTTGACGCATCTTCTAACTATATGGCGATTACTGAAGATTGTTTTTCACCAAGATCATTTTTCATTGATGGCTGCAATCAACCCTTTGGCTTGGTTAGCCAAACGATTGAAACCTTCAGGAGCCTGAATATCAGCTGGTTGCTCACAAATCTTCTGGCAATTGTTGGTGGTAAGAGTAAGGCAAATAGCCAAATTCTTCCTTGGCGAGAGTTCTCTCTTGGTGAAGGCCCTCCAGTTGTGGCAATTTAATGCATTGTAAATTCTTTTTCATATGCGTCTGACAGCCAAAATTTGTGGAATGCTTACAAGTTCAAGCTCCTACTACCTGGACTAATGTTATCACTGTGTGTATTCCAGGCCAGTTTATGGGGGTGGCTCCCTGATGCACATCTTTCTGCAGGAAATTATCAGTACACAAAACTACAATCAAAACTACGATTCTGTCGGTGTACTAGTCAATATCAGGTTGACTGACCTAACTTTAAAAGAGTGAAGAATGTGTAAGGCTACCTTTTGTCTGAATGCACTTCTAAACAGCTACCCTTTAGAGGGATGTAGTATAATATTATTAATAAATGATAACGATCGTTCAGCCTTAACACCCTTTCGGTGCCTAGCTGCCATGCCACCCGAAGGAAGCACGAGGATTGAGATAATGCCAGTATACCCAGGCCTAGGCACATGTAGACGGACCTCCCAATTAGACACTGAACGACCTCGAGCTCGACGTAGTTTAAGCAGGCACAGTACAAATTGTTGTATGCTTACTTCCATGGTCTCATGAGCTGGACAGTGCTGCTTGTCAATAACGGCAGTGGACTGGATACTAAATACTTCACAGCACTTCAGCTTCAGTCTAGTTCATCTGCGGTGAGGGACCTCAAGATTTCTAATACATGAATTTGTTGTAACATTTTTAGCTAGATGACTGGCTTCTGCTTGATTACCAGAAACACCCTTTGAATCTGCAGCTGCCAGATCTATTTTGTCGGTAATTTAACCGCATGTCAATGTGATCAACTCATCTAAATGGTTAGAAAAATTTCCACCAAAACTGTGGAAAAAGGCCTTGTCTATTAGTAAACAGACTGTTTTTCGAACAACGACGACATTTGTTAAGATTAGTTCTCACCTGAGAACTCGACGACATCTTTCGAGAAACACCTCACGAAGCAGTTATTTGGAAAATTCCCATAAGTTGACGTCACCTCAAGAGGTATCCAAACTCTTGATTGTCTTATGCAGCTGCAAAACTACGAATGAGGCTCAACAGATACACTAATTTGCACGTCAATTTGGTTTTCACGGGAGACTAAGCTGAAAATTGTGAGTAGTTTCCTTTATGGAAACATACTGTTATATCCCCAATATCATACTAACTGAACCAGGAGGCGGCCTTTGTGCAGCACATTCAGTTGAAGAATATCATATCATTCAGTTGAGTCTCTCGTGAAACCCGAATTGATATGGAAATGAGTGTATTTGTCGAAATCAGTCCAATTTGGGTTCAAGTAGAACATAAGTTTGACGGAACCTCAAGGATTGCGCCTACCTGATGAGCCCCGTTAAGGGTGAAGCCGGTCGTCGGCTGTAAAATAGTTTTCAGCAACCTTGAGAGTAATTTCCTTTATAGGAATGAGGCTCTTCTGATCACTTCTAGTGGCCATCTTTCTCTGGTGATCTCCGTGCAACCAGCTTATTACTGATGAATTCCACCTGTTCTGAGTTCTTGATAAGGTTGAATTAATATTCACAGTAATCTTCTGTCTCTGTTCTTAGTAAAGATGTGGCTGATCAAGGGCCGAAACAAAAGACAAGAAAGCATGCGCACACGCCAATTAACTGGCTGTCGAACAGGTAACGTGCAACACCGCATGCCCGAAGTACACTGCGTCCTAAATCAATCATACTGCCGAAGTGGTGTCAATGTAGGGGAACCAAATTTAGTAGAACAGTTAGTTAGCCTACTTAGCCTAGCTTTCAGAGGCTGCCAAATGGATAATTGCTGTGCTCTCCACCAAATATCCCAGCAGGTTTCATAAATTGTTGCGTGCTCTATGCTAGGGGAGATGCAAGTAGCGGCATTTTTGGTTTTCATTTTTGGGGACTCAAATACACGATGAATGTCACCAATTAGTTGCACTCACAGCTGGATGGTTTCAGTGATGGACGAGGCATTTCGAAAGTGAAACATAATGGTGATTGATGTAATTTCTTTCTGAGAAAGATGGTGATTTTGAAAACCTGCTTCCATGATCACTTTTAGTCTATAGTAATCAGTACAAAAAGATTTACTGGCATCTAATTCTTCAAACCCAGATTGAGCCATATTCAAATTTCCTGTGTCACGACCTTTGGAAAAATTGAACGTTAGAGAGAAGTTCTAAGTTCAAAAGACAATATCTTTCAGACAACCAGACATAATGCACAGTATCAATGCACAGTATCATGCCAGGAGTAGGCTTTATCAGTGGTACGGGTAAATCAGAACTGGTATGGATGCCGACTGAAAAGTAGGCAGAGAAACGCAAAAAAACATTTTTGTAGTATTCGAGGGTGCATTTTCCAATTCACGTTTCTACAGGCATCGTTTCTTTTTGTTAGGTTGAATTACTGTGTGCAATAGATCCTTTGTAGCATACTTACAAGAAGTGCATCCGCAAAGTTGTGTAAAACAAGTGACCGACGATTTCTAACGGATATCGCTCTGTCATGGAAGAATTCGTTCGATCATTCAAAACTAATATCAAGGTGGGGTAACTCAAGGCAGACGTTGTAGAGGTTTCTGGCTTTGAGGCTTGATGGGAAATCTTTACGTGCGTATCTCTGAGGTTCCGCGACAAGCTGTACTACCATGTTTCCGAATCTTCAGTTGGACCAAAACGACGCAGCATTGCCAGAACTTGAAAAATCTTCGACGTTCCTACGTATCACATGAGATTAGCTAGTACCGAAATCAAGTGCTCATGTATTTTGGTCAAACTGAACACAATGATCGACTCACAGGGAGTTTTGTTGGTGTAAGCCTGATTTGTAGTATAGACCAGTCACACTGGTTAATTCTCAGGAGTAACCAGATAGTCCGTTAGGGCTACTTCCAAGTTGCATAAATCTATAAAAAAGGCCCAACCAACCCTACTTTGAACCAACTCTGGAGTTGGATAGAAAAAGTCATTCGGCTCATCCGCATTTGTTCACACAGATGGTCACTTGCTCCTTGTGTAACAAATTCCAGAGAAGATGTAAATAGCAAAACATGGAATCGAGAACGACTAAACTACGCACAAGTTTGTGACAATCCGGACAGTCAAGTAGACCGCACAGATCCCCCTCCAAGTCTCCTATCACAGTTATTAACCAATATTTACCTGTTTGATTTTCCAGATACAAGGTGTTTAGGGAATGCATTATCATGGTTTTGGGCTTTGTGGAAAGCGAGGTGTATAGTAAAATTTCTCCCCTGCTGAAAGCAGTAAGTGGGGTTTGTAGTGAGGGTGCTCAAAGCTATTATATTATTGTGCATTTTCGAGCTCAACGGAAAGAAATCGTCTGACAGATGTATGCACCTAGGGCTGACCAGTACACACGGATACTCAGCGTTTGAGCCGCCAAATGTTTATTCCAGGGTTCCTGATGATCCGACGAAGGAGACTGAACTATTCAGAACTATTCAAGTTCACATTTCCCCTCTCAGCAGTACGAGGCTAACGTGATTTTAAACAGATCTCCAGTGGATTCGCAAGACGCAAACGGCCTGTAAGGTCGTGACAGGATCCAAAGAATTTTTGATAGAACAACGCCTGCGTATCATAATCGTAACCTGGATACCCAAAACGGACTAACTAGTTTGCACTACTTGACCCACCCAGACACTGATGAACAGATGCGTGGTTTTCAGAATAAAACAATTGACGTTCAGCATAAGTACAGAAAACCGAAGTCTTGAACATTGCATATTGCCAAGGATCCAGTGACGATGTTACCTGTGCTAGCTTCTCGCCGTTGCGGCCTGCAAGGGTCTGACAATTAGGGCGTCAAGACTATCCATGAAAGTTCGCCCAAAGACGCTGCTGATCTATAAAACAAAAGTGATGATAAAAAATTTCTGAGAATAAAAATAGTTATAGTTACACGGCTTTTATGCTCGGCAAACAGGACTTTGTAAGCTCCCTGGTTGCCTAAATTCCCAGTCTGGAATGTGTGAAAAAGTTTACAGGTTGTTCATGGAATTAGACGACCTTAGTGGTGCAAGCTTATTTCAATAATTGTCGTTGAAAACCATCACTAGGGGATAGTGAGCCAATATAGGCAATACTCGGCATGCCTTCCATGTAAAGCTCTTCCAAGCGTCTTACGACCAAAAGGAAGTCCTTTCAAGCTAACCGGATGAATGTCAATCTAAGGAAATTTTGTTTGAGGGTAGGTGGTAGTTTTGGCATGTTAATCAGAAGAACTGTTATTGTCAAAGTGTGCGACATCTGGATTGATAAATATTTGCATCCTTTAATACATTGGTATTTGATCGTCTATTCAATGTCAATAAGCCTCTGTAAACAGCACCTCTTAGAACGGTCGACGAGCTTGACACGAGACAACTTACATACACGAATACAAAGTTCAGCTGTTTTTGTACCGTCTTCAGTTCGTTCGGGCTTAATCGTCCAGCTCATCGTTTACTAAGCTTGACATTGCAAGTGTTACAAGTCCGGCAGCAGTTTTATGAAAACGATTACATTGCCTTACGGAACTACTAATATCTCAGCTGACTGGTTAACTGATTGCCGAGCTCTAATTTTAGCACTCATCCTGTCCTGAAGCGGTTATACTTACTTGACCAAACCAAACTGGGAAGGCCCCAAACTCAAGTTTTACTCTTATTAGAGCTCTTCATTAGTGCACCTCCTTGGTTGTGCCGGGACTTGACCCCCTGAATGCAAATTCTAAAAATCTTTTAAACAAACCGTCCAGAATGGTTTATGCAGCCGTGGCGCCGCCTGACCGAGAAGTCTCGAAAGGCTAGCCAATCGATCGACAGTCCTCGTCGTTCGAGGTCTTGTGCAAACTACTCATATCATTCACTCGTGAATTCGTTCGACTGTTCAGACGTGATGGTGCGTACACTTCCAGTGGGAGCTGGTGGAATAGTTGTGTACCGATGACCTCGAACGTTACACTTCTACGTTAAAATTCTGACCAAGGATATGCACTGTTGATGATCCATAATAAGAGCTAGACTCGAACCCAATATTTCACCTCTTTGGTGTAGACTCAACAGAATAATCGTGCCAGAGCAGGACAGAGTGTCGTGTAGGCAAAATTTCCTACCTCATCATTTGAACTATCGGCCTTTCTCTTGCTGACCAGATAGAGTTTTCCGCAAATCCAGCTGGAAGCTACACATTTACTGATAGCTCAACTCATGCAACATGTTGAGAAACGCGATTCCACATTATCCATCTAAAGTAAAACAATAGGCGATCAGTCAATCCATGGTTACGTTTGACTAACAAAACTCTTACTGGTATTGATAAATCTCGTCTCTCTGGTGGTGAACCAAGAATCAGTTTCATGAATGGTTAGTGATAGTGAGAAATGTAACCCAATGTGCTGCATCGGAGCTATGTTCTTTCCGACCCCCAACCCATCGGGAGCATGGAACGAATCCACGTCGTGAATTGAAATGTGCCAATGTTTCTAGCGCGTGTTTAACCCTTCTGTCCATTCCCAGTACCTCGTATTTGACTGCAGCGCCCCTAAAACGTGACAAAATGGAATCAAGTAAAATTACAGAGGTCAACAGTGCAGAAAACTACCACGGAAAACAAGGTTACATAGCTTAGTAGACTCAAGCTATTGACGATACAACAGTCATTGCTGATCACTGTACACTGAGGTTTCTGTGAATTGGGAATTAGCTGCTATGATCAGACACACACACACACACACACAGTTTGCGGTTTTTTGGCTAAAAGAGCATGGTTGACCCCCAGGGTAATCCTGAACAAGTCCTCTGTGCATGTATACTTGGACGCGTACTGAGGGAGGTTTTTGTCACAACTTCCGTGTTTTTGTAATCACAACCATAAACCTCAGTTTGCAAGTTAACCTCCGATTTTTAGTTGCAGTTTTCAACTTGATACTCAAGAAGACCACCAATAAGTAGCTTATCTGAAGCTCTCTCAAAGCTTCCTATCTAGCCGTACACACCGGATGACACGGATGACATGGTTCGGCCATAGCATAAGTTACAAGCGATATCACTAAGACTGACACTGAGACATACGTGATCAGATTACTCTGCTCAGGTAACAAACCAGTGGTCACATGTGCAAACTGGGCTACTAAAATTCTCCACAATAATATGCAATGTATTTCGCAACTATGAAAGTGGGACTAAGTGGACCTTAACCAGCTTACGAAAACTGAACAACAATGAGCACTTTTGGAAACAACGCATTTTTTGCAAACAGCACGTGAGTTCATTACCGTGAAATTAAATATTGTGAAACTGAAAGTTTGGGAGTTATGACAGCTAAACGCAGGTTTTTAACTGAAACGGAGTTCTGAAGACCAAGATGCAGTCAAAATGACGGCCTTATTTCGGATCCTTTCGAATACCCTTATTTGGGTGAAAAATAATCTACTTAGGATAATTTAGTAGTGAGTGCTTACTGGCATTCAAACGGAACGATGTCGCTCGCGTTTCTTCGGGATGGGAGATTGCCTGGATAATTTATGGTGACCACTTAAGTAGTTCAAACACGAAATAACATTGTGTCCCACCTATGGGTGACAGCCGTGACAGTGTCTACAAGA
>SJOL01009264.1:154564-185907 GCA_004794785.1 Opisthorchis felineus | reverse complement strand
TTGAATTTTCATTCCTTCGCGACGTGAATTCTGTTGTTATTGCTGAGCAAAATTTATCATTCCGTGAAACACTGCACACGTGGATCACTGTCTGGTCAGTCAGAAGATAACCATTGTGGTACTCAAGGTAAAATAGCCATCAATTGGGATAATCCCCACTCAAATACATCCGATCAGACAGAACTACACTAGAACGGTTGCACTCAGAAAACACGTGGTAGATATGACCACCAGAGCCAAGTAAAGCGATCATAAATTGTTCACATGGCACTCGGTCCGCCTGATACCTCCGCGGAAGTGCATAGACTGTGAGATGGTGAAAACCGACTGGACATGATATGTACCTGGATGTCCTTTGGCCGTGCTTGGTTACACAGTTATCTGTCTATATTCTCACGATTTTAGTGCAAAACTGATCAATAATACATGGTCCTTTCCTTTTCTGTTTTCTGTTTTGTTTGGAATCGCAAATGCAATACTTAGACTACTCCAGATGTAGAGCCGTCGGCTAATTTTTCAATTTTCACAATGCAAATCCCGTTTGTATTGTCACCATGAAGTTGTAAGTTGCAAAGCGTGACTGTTAATTAGTCTAATAAAACCCCAGGATCAAGAACTTTCCAGGACAATTTGGATGTTATTCTACGTTGATGTGCATTTTCCGGTGAAAACTATGTCCCGACAAGCTCAAGGAGTGGAGGCAACACTTCTTGGTTTTTTTAATTCCTGTATGAGTACCCGTTTGTGACAAGCAACAAGAGGTGAGACTTGTCATGAATGGCATCTGAAAGAACCCAGTACAATTTTATTGAAACAACGAATGAACAAAGCTTGGTAAATGTGGGAAGACAAGACGTGGTGTAGTCGACTAGAACTCGACAACACTCGGTCAAAATTCTTTAGCAAAATCGGACTGACTAATTTCGGACGGACAACTGTTTAGAGGCGTAAGGAATTTTATTTCTGTTCTTGCAGAAAAGTTGCAGTTTAACCAAATTTCATGTGAACAAAATCTTGCATATTGTGGATCACCTGTGAACCTTAATCTCACTCAAATTTCTGAATATCTGCACAGATTGTAAGGAAAATGATGAGGTTACAAGCAATGTTTGGAGCATCCATTTGGGTTAACAATACAAAAGACATTTGAATTCGAGAAGATAGCATTCTTGCTTCTTAGGCAGCGTTGAAAGCACCTCACATGCTTATCAATACATCACATTATCTCACTACATACAATGTTGGTTCTGGGTTATTCGGGTGCTCGGTTCTCAAAAGATGCGGAACTATGGAAAGCCCTTTGATGTGCATGAAACAGCTGATGGCAGATGCTGCTGCCGCTGCTGCTGTGCTCAATCACAGACAACGGTTAGACAGCTCTTGTCCAGAGGTTATCTTTACCGGTGGTTTTGTGTTTATTTCAGCCGGCAATCTTTTCCGATCCTCATGCAGAGCGCTTTCTATTTAGTGGGGTAACGGCAGTATTATGGTTGGAAAGTGTTTGCTTTGGAGCCAAATAGTATAGGTATAGTATAGGTATAGTATAGGTATAGTATAGGTATAAATTAAAAAAGCGTTAAGGTCATTACATGGCTTCGTGAACTAGATTGACGTAGGTCTAAAACGATCTGAAATTGCAGAACCAAGGCCATCGACTCATGAGTTTTCCATTGTCGGACATCAAAACAGCAACATGGAAATCGAAATGATAATCGTGGCGAATGACCACAGATAACAAATGTTTTTTTTCAATTGATATTAGTGCGTGTGCACACGCAACCTTAATGTTCATCGGGAATAGTTGAAGAAAAAACAACTAGGCTAGCTTCATCGAAATTATCTGCTGGAATGATAGGCTCCTTCACGCATGTTAGTCGACCGGCAGGTGCCTGTTGTAAAAGCAACCACCAGGGTGCGCTTTGTTACCGATATCCTGCCGAGAAGCGTGGTTGTCCGGCCCCGTTCACATCCGAAATTGTTGACAACACACGAATGCACGCCATTTTACTGAGCTGAATCCTAACAATGACCACAGGTAGTCGACTGCATCTTCATTTGACGCGTTTTGCCCAAAGTTTTTAGTTTCGTCGAGCTGCAAAACTTGACTGGGGCTGACTGCAAATAGATATCTCCGGTACTACTAGACTCACCTCTGTTTATTGCAGTACGCCTCCATTCTAACGACTAAATGTCTCAGTAATTCGCCTCTGGTGAAATTGAGTGGCTATGCATGGTCATCCCAAGTGTCAGCCAACTTTGCCTCACGATAGGGCCAACTATTTCGTATGACTAAATTTGACTGACCTGTGTCAGACAATAATAGAGAAGGCCTAATTTTTATGTACAAAATTATTACCTAACATAGTTTGTACCGAAAAAGAAATTAAGTCAGTGGTCATTTTAAACTAAGTTTATTAACATGGATGTGGTTGTTTTTCGGAAACAGATGACTGAGCACTCTTCAAAGCTGACTGAGTTTGCTCTGATGGGCCCGTGTTTTTCCCTGCAGTGGTGAGTAAACTCGATGACTGTTAAAATCTCTCTACCAGGTTCTACTTGGTAACATCTGAGTCTGCGCTACGGCAGTTTTAAATTGCAGCGGATGAATTGGCTTACAGTAAGTACTGTCAGAAGTACTTTCACACCAAACTTAAGTGTTTTTCACGGAACGAATTTCATGGCGAAGCCCGTGGCCAACGTTGATCTAATATACGTCCTAATACCAATCGTTTCACATGCATCGACTTTCAAGAAGACAGCCCATTTTGATTACTTCACAAAAAGGAGTGTTCATTTAGAGTTTTTATTGTCAAACCGTTTATTGCGGTCCGTTTAACGATTCCAGCAGTATTCCAACCCTCGTGCTTCCTTCGGGTGGCATGGCAGCTAGGCACCGAAAGGATGCTACAGCTGGACGATACAATTACGTTCGTTGTCGATACTTCATTTAAACTGCGCGGGACCTGTGCCAGTTCACCAAAGGTGTGGCAATGATGCTCAACAATCTCAGTGGTGGCAACGAGTGATCAGGCTTGTCACCCGGGGGTGTCTCACTATATACACCCTATATATATACACCCGGTTAGTTCGCGTTTGCTTTTCAACCTGTCTTACAGCCGAAATTAATTTTCAGAATCCGAATATGCAGCCTTATTGAGACACTAGGGGTTGATGCCACTGCTGGCTTTTGCATATGATAATGTATCCCGACGAACGGAATTTTATAATAAGCGGGTTCTAGCGAGAATTCAACATATGGTGGTGCAGGACTGTGTTATATCCTGTTCCTTAAGAAGTGTGCTTGACGGAAACCACCAAAACAATTTTTTTCAAGGCTCTATAACCAATAAAAGAATTAATATTGGTCCCTTGTGTATGCTGGCATACTGTGGAAGCAAAACATTACATGCAGTATTCTTGTTTCTATCTGTTCTTCTGCCTACCTGCGGCCAATATACCACGATATAACGGCCGAAATATACTATAAAGTGGGTTCATTTGAAAAGAGAACGCTGGCTCCTGCTCTGTCGTTGGTGCTACTGAATTGGTGTGCGAACAGTCACCGGCAACCACGAAACCTTGGCTGCTCATCCTTCCTGTCTTGTTGACTGTAGACGGTGATGTGCTACGTCCCCAAACAAAAGCTGTTCGGCGCAAAGGAGGCCGCTCATAAACAGATTCTGATTTTACTTGCGGAGTATGTCTTCATCACTTTGAGGCGGCAATTTCTAATTTCCAATAGCTAACTAGTGCTACTTCAAGAGAAATTCGCTCTAAAATAGGTTGTCGCAAATGGACCCATTCAGCTGCACACATGCGACTGCAATTTGGCTGCTGAGACATCCCTAGTGCATAATGGCATCAGGACCAGCGCAACAAAGGAAGTTTCCCAAATCAGCCAATGGACTTATCTGTGGATTATCGATGGATTTCACAACAATCGCGGACTGTAACCCTATATTTCTGCGGTATTCTTCCCCTTGATGTGACTGTGAAGGTAAAAAATAACTCCATACCTATTTTGTTCCGATAAGGAGGCATTAACTGGTGCCTGCTTGGAACTGAATAGAAAAACCTGAACATGGAATTGCAAGATAGCTCTGCTGACATCACGTGTTTCTGAGTGAATGAGGTAAGTAAAAGATGTCAAAAACAGCCAATCAGACTTCGTCGCCTGCTTACGACATATACTATGCAAATCATGGCGTGCAGCGGCACCAATATCAATTTGAATTGTGCTTTATCGCTGTAAAACTCTTATTTGTCATGTTTAAAGTAGACCTTCCACTTGACCATGAAGGTACGCAAGCTCAAGACAAAGGATTTTCGGCTGAAGGACCACTGCTGGTTATTGGTGCTGGAGTCGGTAGGACGGGTACAACGAGTTTAAAGCATGCATTTGAAATCATCTATGGACAGCCGTGCTATCATGGGTATGAGTTGATTGAGCGTCATCCTGAACACTGCTCTAAATGGTTGGAAATTGACCACCTGCTCAGTAACTCACCCGAAAATGACGAATCAATTGATCCATCACTGTTTCGACAAATTTACAGGGGGTTTCGGTCAGGAACGGATATTCCAACTTCGTGTTACTATAAACAACTGATGAAAGTTTACCCAGATGTCAAGGTAAGCTTCAGCGCTGATGAACCATCAGTCCATTTCCAAATCGCTGTACTATTTTCGCTCTCCCACAGGCTCTAAAAATTTTGACACCAAATTCGCGTTCTAATACGTGACCACTGTACTGGGGTAAGAACACAATCTGCCATTGTATGAACATAAGCCGTAAGCCTTGGTGTGCACAGGCCGCAGTTCCCCGGCGTGATTGGACCTTACGTCTAGCGGTTTAACTTACGTGAGAATTTCCATGGTAGGATTCTGTGGCACAGCTGGGCCAGAGAGGCCGTACTTTTAGATCACGAGCCCTGCAGAGCGAGCGTACCGTTGTAACGGTGGGTACTACTGATGACGCATGCGAGTAGTATGTGTGTTCTCGTAACTTCGCCTTGATCTAATGGAAGGTGGGATTTATTACGGAATTTGTGGAACTACTTTACAGTTTTTGCTTGCAATTGTGCGATAGTCAATGAATATCCAGAAGAGTTCAAGAAGACGCGTTCGAGAAGAAGATGGATATTCCGTTTTTTAAAAACAACATGCAAATGAGAGTTTAACCTTCCTGTCCAATAGTCTGTAACCGTTTAGTTGGCGTTTTCTAATAAACAATTCCGCAGCGAACGGTTTCCCTCCTTACACCGTATGCTACCGCCGACCGTTCCAGCGCGCGTCACTGTACCTTTGTTCCACAAGTCGCTTAGTAGCATTGTGCCATTTCGAACTGTGCTATTCGAACTGCACCTAGTTATGAATGATATGCCACGTTTATGGCATAAGTGGACTGATCGCCTGCACATCGGAAAAACCCCACACACCAATCGCCACATTCTTTCGGAATGTCATTTAGAAGACACTGTAAATCGATGTCTGGTCAGGGAATGCTGAAAGGGCGTTTCCAAAGAACAAACTTACCATGCTAGAATTTGATTTTTTTGTTTAGTCTTCCAAACTGAGGGCAGGTAACAAGTATATAAATCCATATCGGGACCATTCGATTGTTGCTATTTGTTTGTGGCAACAAATTTAAACACCACAAAAGCCAAATCAGTCTTCTCAAGGGAGAAGAAAAACAAACTGGAAGTTCGAATACAAATCCTTATATGATTCCATTCGAATGCTAGACATGCTCACTTTCACATGGGTGCCAATTTAGTTGTGGCTAGCTTACAGTGGTGGAAAGTCGGAACACGCTAGCCCCGAACTTCAGATTTTAGGAATTCAAAGCTCGAGAGACCAAAGGTGTGTGGTACAGCTGAGTTCTAATAAGTGCATTCTCTGTGTAGATGGAAAAGGAAGCTCAAAACAGAGCTACCGGATGACAAAAACGAAGCTGAACATTGAGTTTATTTGGAAGTCACGTAGCTCAGCGGCCGTTACCGAGTGGTTAGTTCATCTGAATGAGCCTATAACTACCGAAATAATAGCGCAAACCACTGAAGAGTGTTCAAGTAGTGAGTGGCACTATGATCACCAGTTTATGACAAATAACCAAACCTACCGAGACCTAACCAATGTACTGATATTTGGTGTGTCCAGATAAGTAAACACACATTTCCAACGACTACACCTTCAGAATTATCGAAGCTTCCCAGGCGAATCCAGGCAATGATGCCCAAAATAGTACTGTAGAACTCCGAGAAAAAAATTGACTTTTGCGATTTCCGACGACATTTTTTAGAAGTCCCCCAACATACTTTCAGTTTAAGTTAATTTTTCAAGAACTCACCTTGCCAAAACTATAGATACTAATTCCTCACAGTTTCAGTCTAACGGCTTTCTCTGCACTGGTATTTAAAGCCAGGGACACTTGCTGAATGAGTGAATCGATTAGCTCACTCATCATAACACGAATGAAACACCACCTTTTCACTCCCGTTGTGAAAGAACCGTTGTGAAAGTAGCAAGTTCAGCGAACATAATATGCTGTAGGTTTTTGATAACGATTCGTGATGGACACTTACAGGATAACAAACTTCTTGTATTTTACTAGACGGCCATTTTCTGCATTTATGGTTTTCTTTCCCAACAGGTTGTTCTGACCACTCGTGATTCCCAGGAGTGGCTGACAAGCGCAAGACAGACTATCTTCCCAAGAGTACCGGATGTTCCGACCAGCTGGGTTGGAATACTGGCCTGTCAGTTGTTGGTTGGAATGGGCTTTTTGCGAGTAAAGTCCCGTTGTTCGCAGCGCATGCTTGGTCCACAGCCTGATCGCGACGATGATAGGAAGCTTTTGGAAGCTTACGAGAGATGGAATGCGCAAGTGAAGCAGGTAGTGCCCGCAAAACGACTGCTAGTTTACAATATTCGGGAAGGATGGGGGCCATTGTGTAAATTTTTGAATGTACCTATTCCGAATGAACCATTCCCATGCACGAACGACCAAACCATTGTGGCACGGATAAAGCGGAAGATCGATCGACTGACCATGGTTCTGCGATGCACTGCTGTCGGAACGGCTGTTCTAATATGTTGCTACTTAACGTACAGAAGATTAGGTGCTTCGCGGTAAACTAAATCTGGCAGAGCCTCTTACTCTGATAAATCCACCTTGGTCGGTTTTGTAGTTAAAAGCCACGTACTTGAAAATATGTATTTAGGTCTCCCAAGGTCTTGTTTGTGGGATGATATACTTATAAATGTTCACATCTTCGTCTTCCTTATGTCATTATAGCCAAAACCCGTGTTACTCAATGATCATAGTTACGTATGCCGCTGTAGGCGTCTCCTGAAGAGCCTATGGGCTTTATCTGGTAATGTGGCAGTTGTGTGACACAAAACGTTTCAAATTCAAAAAATCGTTTTTGTGCTTCTCAACCGGTCTGTCCAACTTTACCTAACCACATCATTCGTCGAGCTTAACCTGCAGCCTAACAATCAATTTCCCCACAATTCGCTTGATTTTTCCTTGAGTTACATGTAAATTCTGACTGCCCCAACTTAACAAGGTAAGACAATGTGCGTTGAACACTAACGACATGTTCTTCAAAACAGACGTTGTGTTTTCATCTCACCGGAATTCATGTTTGATGAAACGTATACCTAACACAGTGATGAACAATATTTCCTTAGTTAGTGGTCTACACACACTTTCATACTGATCCCTATCAGGATATGCCAAAACACTTGGACATATCTTTCGTGTGCACAGATATCGCAGTTCTTTTCTAGTCTTTTCGGCTACTCCGCACAAAGCTACAATGACACTCTGCAAAGCAGCCGCATGTCGAGATTCCATAAAACAGAGTAACTGGAGTGCTCTCTTTCAGGAAAAGATGGAGCAGCTATTTAAGCCTTTGCTATCGGAAGTGCATTTGCCAGCCTTCGACTCAATACAGATTGTGGTACGGCACACACTGGATTATCGTGCATGGCACACGTCATGACGTAAAAGAGATAGATGTGGTTTGTTTGTGGTATGCTTGCGTGTGAGCATGCAATTATAGTAACTTATAGTGATAACCGCCGGAAATTTTCATTTGGTTGTATATTGCAAGTAGTCAGACTCTCATTAATGATGGCCTTCCAAATTTGGCAACTAACTGGGGTAGAGCGTCACATCTGATGTATTCTCTAATGGGTGAGGGTGGTCTATGTGATTCAGGTTGGTATGTGTGCTCCCTCATGTGAGCTAACGATACTGAATTTCGATGACGAACTATTTTAAGAAATTCTCTGAAAGATTCCGAATAACCTGATCACCTGTTGATAACTTCCAATATAGTGTAGGTGAATGTACTAGCCTTCGTGAGAATATGAACACAAAACGAGCTGGCGTTTCTGGGCATATGTGTGAAACGCCTATCCGCTTGAAGAATCTACTTCATCTCCTGATGCAAAAGAACTTGGAATGACCAATACACAGTTTTGTTCCCATAAAACATAAACTCATTCTTAAATTTAAGGGGTCAGGCTCAGGGAATATCCATTGATGGCTGAAGAGAGATAGAGGGAGTTGGTTGACACGGTCTGTCCGTGAAGAGCGATCCCCTGTGGATTTCGTTCCGGTTGGGACCCACCATCCTGATACATCCATCGGATGAGTAGCAGTCATGGATTAGTGCGTGGTGGATTACTTTTCCCAGCTTCATAAACACTCGGGTTGTTAATATCCATTTACTGCTAACGGATGTATTCCTCTTTTGTGTGTACAGAATCCTACTGTAGACAGTTCTGGTTGTCTGATTAGACATGATTCCACTGGCTTTCTCAAGCCAAGGGAGTTCATAAGGCCCTTAAGCTGTAAGAGGAACTAGCAACAACCGCTCAACAAAATTGTAGTGCACTGATAGAGCGCTTTAGTGAACAAATGCAGTGAGCAGATTCATATTCTAAAAGTCGTATCAAGACATTTGGTTACAAAATACATGAAAGTTTTCCTGAACTGTGAAAGAGTAAAAAATCTGCTCAGTATGGTGTAACTCATATTTAGCACAGGACTTTAGTGCTGCTATAATGTTGTAAACGAAGCATACATTTTTCACCATGGAAATCTTAATCATCCTGCTATAGCTTAGTCGAGATTTCGTCCTGCAAGTGAAGTCAGTTTGAGCTGAAATAGCGAACAGCACTGTATAAAGGTTTAATCTTCAGTAGAACTCAACAGCAGCGCGCGTTTCATAAATCTCCAGAGATGTTTGAAACAGCGTTCCAACGGTTAGTAGGTGACGAATCAACCGTTCGGCTATGAGCGACTGATCAGCAATGTGGCTAACTCCTACCTAGAACGAATACAGCAACACTCTTCTTTCAAACTCGGAATACACATCACATGATCACGTGTTGACCAGCCCTAGGAATTTTTGAATGGAAGCTTCACGTGTCGTGTGAATCGTTCTACCTCCTGATCTACCCATATTTTGTTGATGTGGTCTGTTCTTTGCGTACTGCAGAATGAGCACTCAAAGCTAAGTACCACGCAAAAAAGTGTCGTAAGTACAAAAAGAGCCCAAAATGGCAAGCGAACACAAGTCACTGACCGTGGTCTTGGGAAGTTTCGGTCCAATAACAAACTTGGCGGACTGAGGAAAGCAGATCCCTCCATAAGAAATGCTCATCTTTTGGTGGACCAAAAAAGGGAAGAGTGGATCTCTCTGCCTCAAACCCCTGTGGCAGTGAACCTCGAAACTGGGGAAATCTGCTAAAGCTTTCTCATAGGACTGTGAGATGTATCGAAATAGAGGTGACGATGCTGTACACGCCTCACAGATCTGACGATTTTGCCATGCGAAACCGAATCAAACGCTTTCGAGACATCAACAAACGCCAAGCAGAAGTTAAAACCAGTCGCTGAAGAATGACGAAGGGCATGTAATAGCGATATAGCTTCCAAACAGCCGTTTAGATATAGGACTGCAAACAGGAGTGGGAGTAGTTGCAGTCTACGGCTCTAGCGATCAGCAAACACCTTATGAAAGCCTCAGACAAGAATGGAGGACACGGAGACTGGTCTCAGTTGGGCCGGTGAGGTCGGATTTGGGACCTTCTGAACGTACAATATTTTGTTGTAATTACGAAAATTTCCGCAGAAATTAAACACTTTCCCTCCTCGACACTTTGAAGTCGTGCTTCGTTACAAGGAGTTAGCATGGTTGAGAAAGTAGGAAAAAATTCTGGAAAACCAACATGCGTCCAGAATTGAAAATTTCGTGTAGCTACTTAAAAGTCACAAGTAGTTTGACTGATTTACGCCACATGGCATCAGGCGTGATACTTTCGAATGTGAGTAGCAAGACGCAGGAACTTCACTTTTCATGATATTCCTAAGTAGCGTTTTGACGCCTTACGCCAAACTTTCATAAACTTGAAGATTTGTGCAGTTGAATTCTGAATGCCCAGGACTCAGCATAAGGAATTTCAGGTATTTGCGCGTCGCGGGCCTTCATCTTCACACGTGCCACGCAAAAAGTACTTGAAGTCTTCAAACAAAAAACGTAGAAGCACCAGAAACTCAAAGCAGTAATAAAACTTTGCTTAACATGTTCCTAAAACGTATCTGCCTTACAACGAATTCAGAATCATTGTAGAGAAGGAAGAACGTTTGAATAGGAATCGAGGAATGTCTCGTGGGAAAGTTGATAGGAATGTTGCAATAATAAAACAAAAATTGCACAAAAACACCACCACGGCTGTCAACATCCTGTGGAGTAGCCAAGTCGAATCAGCAAGACTAAAGAGATTAAAGGACGTCAACAAAATTAGCGCTAGCTTAGGCACTCTTGGGTCTAGGTATACCAACAAATGCTACATTTCTACGTAAACGCTTTCTTGCAACATGCTCCAGATTTCAAGAAGCTTTTGCTGGATGTCTGAAAATCCGCCAAGAAGATAGTCAATATTCAAAATTCAAGCAGGAGTAAAGAGAGGGAGCTTGTTAATAACAAAAGAACCATTGCACGTGCAACGTCGCGCCTAAGTCTTTCGGTGTGCATAAGCTGGGCGAATGATGATTGGGGTCGCATGTAAATTAAGCAGAAGAGGCCGGCGGCATACAGCAGCATACAGTATATTCTGTAATAAATGCTCCAGCAAATAGCTACATGACAAGAACGTGACAGCATCTTGGTGACCAGCGAAAATTTTGGACCGGCTGTATCGTTAAGGTCACTCAATATCAGTCTGTGTTTTGTACAGTTTGCAGTGCATCCACTTACTCGCGTTACACATTTCTATTCAGTTCATCCAGTGTAACATATGATGCAGCCGTAGGTGAAGTAGGGTGTACATTGGGCTGTAAGGATTATTTCCAGCAATGGCTTGGATGACGGAAGAGTCATGTTCCCTGTTTCCAACAATGCCTGTGATTTTGCTGCACTACAAGTGTCCCAGTGAAAGTTCGCACAGTCTATCCAGGTAGTATATAGACCTCGTAATGTATCTATAGAAAAATACAATTACATCCCAATGTTTACATCAACTAAGTGAAGGAATAAATTCTTTCACACCGTTAGCAAGGTTTTAGAAGTTGAAGTTTGGATATAGGTGTGTCCACTAAAACCCGTAAATTAGCGCCTGGTGTATCGTTAATGAGTATACTTCTGCCAAGCCACGTGAGGACTAAAGAGCATGCACAGTATATGGAAGCGAACCTCAAACAACTTTTTCCCACCCAATCCGGACGGACCAGATCATTCTCCCTGTTTATCTGGAAGTCAAAGTGTCTAGGAAAAGAAGCCTATCGCTCTCTTCGAATTCACACAAAGAGGTGAGATAGGCAAATCGACTTGGAAAATTAATACAGGGTTTTAATTTTGGACCCCAGACGTAAGGTGCCGGATGCCTTCCAGACATCTCTTATGCAGTGCCTACTTACTCGTGTGCTACGTGTAAGTTTTTCCTTCAGTCGCCTTACAAAATGCTAATTAGCTTTGGACACTTCCCGACAACCGTTGCAACACCATAAGCCTCCCGGTTTACTCATCCTTCGGGTAATATTTTGTTCCTAATTAGTGAGGCAAGGGGACTTTTGAGGACAAGGCTTGTGATGGGATGAATCCAAGTAGAAATGAAAAACGGAAAATTCGTAACCAAATAAATAAACATTGAAAGTACACTCAAATAAGTGAATCATACAAATGCACAAATTTAAACGTCTCCAAAATAATAGGGATACGTGGTTGTGAAGTTATTAGTTAAAGGATGTTCATTAAGCAATAAGCCAATCTATGATATGATGAGCTGGTCATGGAACGGATAGAGCAAACATCTGCCCCTGCTATATGAGTGAGAAGCAGCACGATTGCGGTGTATACAAGCTAATAGCTTCAGTCCTGTGAGACTACGAAGCAAAGTTGTGAAGTGCGAAATGCTTTGCTCGTATAATCTGCTACTCTACCCTTGTCAGCTTATCAGAAAGGGTGTCAGATCCGAATTTCCTTGCGTTGGGTAGAAGGGTCTGGGTTTTAGCAAATAACTTGCATTTGCATTTCTTCAAAGTATTCTGTCAGATTATAAAACAGCACTGATTCCTAGCAGAGCCTCCACCTGTGCTTAGGTGCAGCAATAGTTTCATAGCTAAGGTTTCAGATATTTTAGATTCCAGCTTGAAACCAATGGTTCGTTCAAAGAGGTTCCCTAATTCAAATCCCACTTTTGAGCGCACGCAGCACTCAAGCCATCATGTCAACTTGCAAAACTGTAGCTTCCGTGGGAGAGGAAGGATACTGATAATATAATATAATGTGGGAATTTCTTAGTTAACAAATCACTCTACGCCAAAAAAAAACGAGAAGCACTCTGCAGCTATTTTATTCTCATTGGGATGCATCGGCAGTAGGCAACTAATAAACTATAAGTAGATCAAGAGGTATCACTATCAGAGACAGCAACATCAGCGTTGATACGGATACCTCACTACCGCATAACCACAAAGTTTATTTAATCATGCTTAAATCCTTACAGTGAAAAGAAGAAAAGAGTGGGTGAAGGAGGGAACCTAAATTCTGGCCTGTCGCAGGCATTATCGGGTGCCTCCACCCCCAAGCGCTCAATCAGACAATCAGGAAAGAAACTGACGGCACAAACGCTACTCACATCCACCAGCCGCCATTTCTTGCTTTGTCTCCAGACAAGCGCATGAGAGTTCACGAAAACCCCATTCTGTAAAGCGGACCACACCTACAATATGTAAACTCTTCGTATCTTTTTCACCAAGTCGTACGTTGTTCACCTCGAGGCTTGCATTATTCCAAATGAGGTACGGAGAACATTCGTCTCGGTAGGCGCCTTTTCGGCATACGCAACACATGGCCGAGCTACCGAAGTTGACGGCGCTGGAGGCTTTTCGCGACTGAAGTACCTACTGCATAAACAACTAAGCGTTTTCTAATTACCTCGTTGCGAATGCGAATTATCGAATCTCCTTACATTACCATCAGTCTATAAGTGGCTGGGAGGAAAAATGGATTTACAATGAGGTAAACTTCTATTTGAGAATTCGCCACTGAAATTGAGCTCAGACTAGACAGTACATAACAGTAGGAAAAAACTGATCGGTACTAACGTACCAAAGCCATAGACAAGAGAGAAATCGTTAGGCATGAGCCTATCTTGTTGACGGAATTCATATGTTAGTGTGAAGAACGTTAACCAGCCAACTATCTATCATCGATATGAAAATGCCTCTTCTATGAATTTGCGGTGGTCTCTAATCCAAGTGTCTAATGCTGTAGTCAAACAAAATACTTCGAAGAGGTTTCACTAGGCGGTTGATAGGTTGGTGGCAACCTTAAAGAAACCGCACAAGAATGGTCATCTTCGAATTTTTCAACACACTCTTAAAAATGTCTTTAGTCAGATATACCCGGTTGATGTCTTCCTGGGGCAGGGTTTACCACTCATCTCATCCTGATCGAAATTGATGAACAGCTTGGTAACACCTGAAACCTAGTATGTGGCTCGACTCTGGAATGTGTGGCCATCGTTCAGCGTCGCTCGTGTCGTTGATCGGAGAATCAATGAAACTGGCTTTCACAATAGGTAGACAGGTACATTTTGCTTCATACCGCATCACTTAGGTATCTTGCTACTATACGATCTCAAATCTCCAGGATGGAAGTTCACTTGTCCTGTGAAATTACCCTTCCTAGGCCCTATTTACAGACTGGTGATAGTGTGAGGAGATTTGAGAATTTCCAGTTGGAATTTTGTCCTGAAGTGTTCAGTTTCCCTGATACATCTAGGATTATTTGGTTCCCCCGGAAAGTGTGTGTTCACGTTTACTATTTTAAAGGATACTAGAATGGCAGTAGAAACTCTGATTTGTCAACCAGTCCAATTTGTTGCCTTCTGTGTGCTTTCTAAGGGCTTATGGAATGCCCTGCAAAATAGATTTGCGATTTCCATAATCCTCTAACTGCGCTTGTGGAGACGCTACTCAGGCGTAACATGTAAATAATCTAATTAAGTTTTTAATTAATACAGCTAGGCCGCGTATGTAAATCAACCAAGCCAGTCGATTTACTGCTGGTAAAAATCGACAGAAAAGTTTTCCATAAATTAGAAGTTCACCGATGTAGACAATTTACTTCCTTTTCCGTCGCATGAATATCTACTGACCATCGAATAGCATTGAAGCTGTTTCGTCATCGCGAGGAACTGCAAGCCTTAAGGTTTCTGATAGCTCCTTAGGCCAGGAAATGTTGAAAACAAAGATAAACACACAGTTGTAGGCTGCCAGTGGCTGACGAAAAGAATTTAGACATGACATGGTGGAACCCGTCCCAAAGCCATCGAAGGTGTCTCACATGCCGACTGGATCTTGCTCATAGTTACCAGCCTGTTTCCGGTAGTTGTCGTTCTTGGAACAAAGGAGTCACAAACATCCATGTTTTGGATGCATGATGAAAGGAAAAATGGGGTAAGCTATTAAACCTGCTTTCAGAAGCTTGTCCATATTTCTTCAACAGGCGGGATATTTTGCAGGCTCCCATAGCGAGAATTTTAGGAGGGTAAAAGAAGAAAGCCTTGGGTCCGGTGTCTGATCTCAACAATTTCTGCGAACAAAAAAATTTCGTTCTCACCTATTTCGTCATTATGCACTGTTTGTAAAAATAAACCATGGTCTTGCCAATATACGATTAAGGTATATGATTCCAGTGTAGTGCTAACGTATGATACTTGCAAGTTTGAATCATCCAACTTATCAGAATTGAGCTGTTTTTTGGACTAGGTAAGTAAAGTGGAATGGAAATCACAAGGCAAGATGTTTTATTGCGAATGGTATTAACACTGATAATTATTGCCTGATCAAGCAATATCATGCGCTGTCCTATCCTAATTTATACCCCTTCAACTTCATTCAGTAATGCAACTCTGATGGGTTTCGAAAAATGATAGCACGCACGCATTCTTGGCCAATTAAGCTAAATCCAGTTAAGAAGACTTTGTTTATGATCAACGTCAATGACATCAAACATAGAGTGTCACATTTAACTTGTAAGTCTTGGTCAATGATGGAAGGCGTTTCTATTGTTGTGTCTCTCCGACGGTTGTTCAGCAGCTTCTGGACAAGGAATCTCTTTGTTCATCGATTTTAGTGAATTCATCTCCTTCCACGAGGAATCGCAATGGAAGAGACTTCGTTACCACATCGTTTGTTGTTGACGGGTGCCACCATTTTTGGGATATTCCTTAAGAGGAAAGAAGTAATGGTGGACCAACTTTCAGAAAACTTTCCTCTTTTTGCAGTTTTTTCTGTAAGAATAACTCCTTTGATTGGCGATTCGGAACTCATGAATGTCTGATACTGCTGTCACTTGCCAGTTGCCAACGTTTCTTGTTACAGTAGGAGGACATGAGACTAGTGAATAGAATGGCTTCGGTATAACAGTCTCTCGTATGTCTCCCAGTGATAATATTGGCAACTAAGCAAAGTACAAGCGATTGTGCGTTGGAACCGAGCACAGCTACTTGGTCCCGCTTACACGTACAGACAACAAGCCAGAGTCACAAGTGTAGTCGTTTCGGTATGGGATGGTAAGTTAGGACACTAGGATAAATATATGCAAACTACTTCAATGGTGACTTGCAAAAACACTTACGTTTACTATCACGGATGATCTAGCTAAAATGGGATACGAATTCCAGAGGGAACATAAAAAATAGCTCTGCCAAACATCCTCCCAAAATACAGCTGAACTGTCACTGGCAATAATTCATTAACTGCTTTCTGTGTGTAGTTCCTTCGCTAGCGCAAGGCAACACAATGATTCTGAGTCTTCATTTACCCGGGGAAGAATCATTCGTACTTTCTTGCTTTTAACATTTCAAACATTAAACTTGACACTTCAGACACTTACGTAATGAACTTGTCCATAATTTTAACTAAACAACCGTTATCAATCCTTACGTAAGGCCGCTGAAATGTGTCCATTAGCAATCTGCTTAAGCAATGGTTCAGGCAAACTCAGTGAACCACTAGCTTTCATGAGAACGTTCCATGTGCACCAATCTAACGCCTACTTCGTGACACCCAATCTCAAACCTCGTTGAGTATCAAACCGTCTCCAAAGGAATGGCTGGTTTGTTCTAGATTATTTTCTATTACACACGCTCACTGTTTGTTCACGGCACTTTGGATGCATACAAACTCGAGTTTCATGGAGTTCCGGAAACTGACGTGCCATGGATCGGCAGATCGTCGTACCCATTTTCAGAATGATAGGCGTTCCACCATGGTTAATTACTGTAGAGCGTTACTTCACAAGCTAATGCCAACTAAACACCCAACCGACTCACAAACCACGAATTTTTCATCACTTTTAAGCCCGCATACGATTCTTGCACACAAGCTCACCAAGCTAGCATCTATTTTCCGTCCTACCAATCGCACAATCCAAGATAGTTTGTGCGCACATGTAATTCATCACGAAATCCGATGCACCGGTTGTTGGTGTATGCAAGAGTCCCCCCGAAGTGAAGCCACATCAGTGGGCGTGAGTACCGACCGAATTTTAGGCAAGTGGTTGTACATTAGTATGCCAAGCCGTCAAAAACTAGAAATGTTTCTTGCATAAATGCACATGTTTCTTGCACGTGTTTTTTGCATAAATGCACGTGTTTGCAATGGTTTGCAAGGCAGGTTTAAAGCCTCCTTATTCAATGTGTGTAATTCATTTTTTAGTTTTAGTTTTCTGGAGGCCACCTCAAAATGTTCTCAAAATGTTTTCCTTTGAGATTACTTTAACATTGTTCCGTCATCCAACAGTGTTTACAGGATTCTTAGTCTGTTCAATTTCCTCTTCACCGAACCTCTACTTGCCCACAGTACCCCTCAAATATAAGCGGACTTCATCATACGTAGGGGTTCTCGGGTACAGATGGAAATCCTACAGTTGTTCACAGTGCTCGAGCGCGTTTGTGCCACTTAAAGTAGACGATTAAATGAGTACCAATATAATTTATATTTTTGGGCACTGAAAGACGCTCAGTTCTGATCCCGAGTTTTGGAACACCACATCTCAACAAAATTTGAGCCGTACATTCATATCCTTGAGGTGCACCTTAAATCCATTTCCAAATGAGAATGTTGGCTCAGGTTTGTCTCTTCACCAATAATTGGCACATCATTCCGTAAAGTCAGTAACGTGGACATGAATAGTATGGCAAAATGGATTTTATTTGCTGTGTTTGGTTGATGAAGTAAAATCCTGTCAGGGTTTTGTCCGACAAAATGTGAGGAACACCTCAGCAGCCGCTCATAAATACCAATGATTTCCTGCTCAAGGTTCGAAAAAGTCTTTCAGTATTATATATTAAGGTGGGAAAAATACAAAATTGGCTGATCTACTTCCCGTGCTTGAGGATTCATCTTCTTCGGAATTTTTATCCCCGTTTCTTTCATCATTAGAGGAGATCATTTTTACTGTGGCACTATGCAACACGGTGACATGATCGTGTCTTTGGAAATTTGCACTCGATTGCACATACCTCTGTAGTTCACGCGAAATTATTTATATTTATTCCGCAATGAAGGCATGGGCTAAATTGTTGACCCCGATTCATATGTGATGGACGCTCTAGTGTGGCTTACTGACCGTATCAAACGATGTCATTCATCTGCCGAGATAAGCACTCCTACGTAATTTAAGTTGACATTAGCGGGAGACTCGAAGAAATTCCACCTTAATCTCATGTCCATAGTATTCCTTAATGCACAAAGACAGATCCATGTTCCGAGTAGAAGAATATTCAAGATATCAAAGTATTCCTTTCGTCAAGCATCACTTGACTGAAGCTCTGGATGGCTCACTACCGGATTCCCTTTTTGGCCACGGAAACGGGCGATTCTGGCCGCTGGCTGCCTAAATTGCCATCGAATTGTGAATAACGTCATGTGAATGGAAATATCCTTCATCTGTTTGATCCGATTGTTTCTCCATGCACACCGGTACATGAATGTTTTCGTTATCCACCGACTGACCATACATTTGAAGTAGACTGAACACTTTGCTCTCACTAGGATTTCACCTACTGTATTTGTTGTAGCATCACAACCAGATATGCAAACCTTAAAGAAAGGCATGCACGCATGAAGACAAACAGTAAGCGATTGTGATTATTAGGTCTCTGAGTTCGTCATCTACGAAACAGACCTGTAATGATAGCTAATCTGAGTTATTTACCAACGACATGCATTGTGACTGTACCCACTGTCTGTGAATTTATAGTTATGATCAAATTGACGGATCGCAAACGCTCGAGCTGTTGATAAGTAGTGTTCTTTTACGCAACCAGTAGCATGATATTCAGCATGGGACTCATCCTACTGATCAGAATTATACACTCCGGTGACAACTTAGTAGCTTATTTCTTCTACGCACTACAGCCAGTTATTTTGAGTTTATTCTGTATCCAAGCACTAGCTGACCATAACACCACGGCTAAACTAGGACGAATGAAACGGCAAATCTTTCAGGTTGTGATTACAACCCTGCACTACATTATTAGGAATTCGTAGAATATGCATACAATAAAAAATGAAGCTAACCAATGGGATGCGGTATGAGCCACTGTGATTCGGAAAGTTTGTGTTGTTATTGAGTTTCTCCTGGAGATTCAGGACAGTGACTATGGCGTATTGAAAGTGACGCAGAACGAAACAAACAACTCTGGATACATTCTGAACGACTTTTTAGAATAATCAACAACATAAGCATCAAACGTTTCTGGCAAAATTTTCTTGACGGATTCCAGTCGAGTTCGTAAATGTTCTCATTTTAACCAAGAAAAGCCACATTTTGTTGGTTTTTACTCAGTGTGGATGAAATTGTACGCAAAATGCGGGTGGTCGCTTTTTTGCACGATGTATTCAGTCACTACTATGAAGTTTGAAACATGCACAGATGTTATTTTGTTGTCACGTGACCGCCGCTGTTGCCCAGTGAAATAGATGTTCACTGAATTATAGTATATTATCGATAACAGCAATTAAACTTAAAAGGTTTTCCTACCTGTTTGGTCTTTCCGGTGAAATACGTGAGACGTGCACCATATTGTCAATATATCTGACGGTTAGATGATCGGAAGGATAATTAGAATACGAGGCCTCATACGAGACCTCAGAATCGTTCCACTGTTAAGAAAATCCTGTGATCTAGAATCTACTTAAGTGGTGTATACGGTGCCCAGTGTTTGCGAGGGAATTGAATTATCATTCCCTCGTGCATTTATGATATTAATGGTTCGTGTCTTGTTTGTCATAAGGAACACTCATTTGTCACAGCGCTAATATAGTACGTTGAGACAACCGAACGATCAATCGCATGGATTAATTCAACTGTCCCGGTTACGTGCACAGTTTAGGAAACGTATTGGACTTGCGCTGTGAGTAACCGTGTGTTGAATTAATGACCTCTGGCTGAATTAACATCACAAGAAGACCTAACCCGTCAAAACTCCTAGAAGGAAGGACCACTAAGCAACAGAATTCTAATCAGGCTTTTGTCACATTAAGATGTAGCTTTTATCTCACGCGCCCGTTGAACTTGCTATTGAAGAGAGTGTTTTTAAAAAGCACTGCCGAATTATGGTTAGAAAAGAGAGGAAAGTTCAGGTTGAAACTGTTTTACGATCACTGATCTGCATTTAACCTTCAGAGTACGATCTTCCTGTAAGTGGATACTCGTCTGCATAAAGTCAGTCGTTGGATAAAATACATCAAGCAGTTTTGCTTCACTACGTTGCCTGTCTTAAACTGAGAAGTTTGAACTGAAAATACAGATGACCAAACCGATACGATAGTTGGTAACGTGCTTGGTAAAGAATCATGTTCGGAATGTATATATCATGGTTCTGCAATAGAGACCGTTCTTATCCAGAATAATCTATTTCTTAGAGTGGTCTCCACTTTGAGAGACCCTCTTCATGGTCTCGGAATCAGGATGTTATCTTCCCTCATCCCTTTTTTTCCGTCTGGTTTATGGGATAGCTCTGATACCCTTAAGGTCGCGCTCTGTATTTACTAATCTAGGCGGAATGTACCTCACTTCACACCTCTACGGAGACAAGCAGCCAAAAGTTAATTATATTGAATTTGTGTTACCCAATTTATAGTCGATCCCCAACAGTGATCTTTAACCTGGGATACATATTCAGCCCTTATATCTGTGGCAGGCACCAGTTCAAAAACCTCGTGATTTATTTATTTTTTAACGACAAGGTAACCCTGGCGTGGGTTATTCTTAAAATTACTAGGATGCCTATGAAGAATTTTCCAGCACACCCAACAATCTACGATGTAATTTTGAGGGATAGGAACACCCAGTTTCTTCCGACATGAAAAACCAAAAAAAACATCAGCCAGTGCGACATAAATGGGCTGCCATTAAACAGTTCAGTTCGATTTAGTTCAGACAATTCAGAACAAACAGGCCAATTGCGGTTGAGTTTAAGCTCCAAGTTAACTCTTTTATATAAGCTACTGAACTACTTCAACGCAAAGTAAATTTGTTCCTCGGACTCATATTCCATTGTTGAGTTCAACCGACAATCTAGACGTGGCGTTAGAATCCCCCTCATTGTTATGGATATACGGAAATTGAGTGATACGTTCATGTTGGTGAGCAGTGTGGACGAAATAGCCGAACTTTTCTAGTCCTAATCCGTGGGAAGAGTTTGTTCTTAAAATGCCACGGAACCGAGGTACACTGATCCTATCAAGTGAACATTCCTTAGTCAAGTGGAGCAAGTTGTATAAACCACTGTAGTCGTCAGCCGCCCTTGTTATCCGAAACTTCCCCTGTAGCAAACCTTTCTTCACCATAGCCGTTTGCTGTTTGAAGTAGCCACGAGCAAATAAGCCAGCGCCGCTCCGAACTTGGACCATAAGTACAACACGCTAAACCCGGATTGTTTTATAACCGCTGAAAGGCGCGAAACGTCCATGCCTTTTTTGACGTTTTGGATCCTTTTTTACTCAAGTACCCCGGAGTGTGTCCGAGGATAACTGAGCCACTGATATTCTGTGTTCTCTATGTATTTATCATTTTTTTTACATATGTTTGCCGTTAGTTTTACCATTCTGTTACATAAACACTCTTATTTATCCTTACCATTTAGTCACTGTTGCTGAGGGAGCCAAAGACGCCATTCATGCCAACAGATATTTTGGAGGGATTCGAGTTAGTCGTAAAACGTTTTGGGGTAAGCAGTAAGCAAAAATTATTTCTTAATAGAAATCGATTTTATTTTGCAAAACCAAACTTCAACCTTCAGTCTTAGTTTTAGGCAAACAATATCCAACTAGAAAGGTTTTAAAACACAAAGTAGATCTTATCTATTTAGATAAGTGGTCAACATTCGAGAAAAGTTTTGTCTTATTTATCGCAGTCGACTTAAACAACCATATAGCTTTGTTAGATCCGATGACTTTATTTAGAGGGTTTTAGATATGTTAAATATCGTGTAACCATTAAGTTGGTGCAATGTGCCGCGCTGAATTTTCGGTAACCAGTTAACCCAGTGGAGCAGAGATATCATGACATGAATTAAAGTTGTCTTTATTGTCACTTTGCTTGAGAAGTTCCTTGAATATGAACCGTAGTTTTATTGCTTATATCACCTTACCCATAAAATTGATCCGATGGGCAGTACATTCAGGCGGTTCTCACTACGAACCTCCTTATATCAGAGGTATCCGATGGAATCAGGTGTTCAGATCAAATGAACTCATTGAATTGTGCCTGGAAATGGACATGTTCTGAAAATATTCACAACACAGAAGGAATTCAATTCCAGTCATATCTATAAACCAGACGCAAACAAACACCTTTAGTTGAAACCGGAATCACTTTTTTCCAACACCCTATCCACTCCTAGGCAAAAAAGTTAATAGATCACCTACAACGTATCTGTCACAAAATTTTTAGAAATGTTGAATCCACTATGAGCTGAAATCAAGGTTATAGGTTTCACACAATACAACAGTTGATGGACTATACTCGTGAGTTCTCTACACTGCTGGGATGAGAAACAGGTTGACATGATGCAACGAACAAACGGGCAATACGACAACAGTTTAACGAATGGTGCTGCAGCTCATTTGTAGAAGTCATAATTTATTCATTTTTTACAAACTGCAACAACTTCTCTAACTCAAAGAAACAACTAAATGTGAATCCGATAGGTTTCAAGAATGCCACTCGGATAAATCCTATTCACTTGATTAGAATCCATTTGCAAATAAACACATCTTTAGAGCTCCTCCAGCGATAACCAACGGCAAGGATTTTTAAGTCTGCGTAAGGAAATAAGGTTATTGGTGTTGAACCGTTTTTTACAAATAAAGTCAAATCAAATAGGAACTATATTGGCTTCCATTGGATTCCGGGACTGAACTAGTCGCCTGTATTGGTGAGGATTTTCCGGCAGCCCTGTGTGCTACCAACCAAAAATATACATCCACGTAATGAATGCCGCTACGTCGAGGGTATTTTCGCCCACTACCACTAAGATTTGGGCTGAAACTCATGGAATTACCCAAAAATTGTTCATTATGACACCATTTTTAAATGACCCCATCCGCATTCCCAGAGTATCACTGGAAAAACTAGGCCTATCGAACAGCCTACTGTTCGGTTGCGTCTTATTACAATGACAGATTACATCTGAGGAGAAGACTGATTATGACCCGACGTGACGCAATTAACCGATGCCAGTTCAATGATTGGACACTCACCCTTAGAGAATAGACTGTATTTAAGGACGCTTTAGAATGGAGGTGGGTAAAAGACCTTTCGAAGGACTTGAGCTTTATGCTGTTTTTAATGGTTTTAGGTACTTATTTGTGGCAAAGATTAACGAATCAGGAGCCAGTAACCCCCCTCCCCCAGTAGAAGCCAAGGTTTTAAACTGCAGCGGAGCATTTTTCTATCGTTTTCATTGTGGCCGGGTAATTTGGTATGTGACATTCTGAAAGATGTGCAGGGTCTCTTAAACGTAACTATGAGGAGCAGAACCGTCGGGCAGATCCACAAATACTGCGTGCATAACAACAGTGAGCCGGACACTTCAAGGGGTCAGGCTTATGCACTCGGCGAAGAATGAAGCATGTAACGTTTAAAAGACCGTCATTAGGTAGCATGGTTTAATTTTTCTCTTTCACTAGACGAATGCTTTAAAAATCTTTGATCCCGTATTTATGGTATACAATACACCAGCCTAAAAAGTCGTTAAACTGGAAGTTGCACAAGAACTCCAAGTTTAACAAGGCCAAGAATAGAAGCTCGTAAAAAGTCACATATTGGAAGTCCCTCTAAGAATACCCAACTTTTTAGATCAGAAAATACAAGCGGTTTCTTCGGCAAATTGAAAATTGAAGTTGATTTTTTTGTCAGGAGTAGGGATCGCCGTTTGTTGATGTTTGTCCTTAGCTGGCATTGCTTGTGAGCACTCTTAGCTGAAGATTCGGAACTGAAGCCGTCGCATTCTAAATTTCTTTCATGCAAAGAAGCAAGGTATCAACAGGTGGATATTTTTGCATCGCTTATTTGCAACACCTCTTAGATCCCAATTCGGTCACTCAATTTTAGTCATGTTTTAGGACGAATCTTCATGGCCAAAATGAATGAAGTTTGCTTGGTTTATGAGTGTTGCAACAACCTGGTTTGCAAATCGCTAAAAAACGATAGTGTGCAAATATGCCCTCTTGCTTGGGTTTGGACATAAACACAACAGCTATGGAGAATTCGAAGCTAATAGTTATTTAAGCAGATAGAATGGACGCAAGTCTAAAGCGCACTTTGAAGATCAATTGGGACAGCCCAGTTAACATGCCGACAATCTGCTCACTACTGCCCGTAATGGCTGAATATTGAAAGAACGATTACCACCTCGCACGATCCAAGGCTGGCTCACCAAATTCACCGAGGATGCAGCACCGGATAGCCAAAGTTTCCATCACAACTGATACACTTCCACTGTGGTGTTAAGGTAGGCATCATCGCTGTTTACTCATATTCCGGGACCGTTTTATGCCGGTTAGTCATTAGTAGGATACCAAAAACCTATAAATCGAAGACGACTTTCTGTTTCACACCGGTTTACTGATTCACTATGCAAAAAAACAAAAATAAAGTATGAAAACGTTTACATCAGTAAACTTTCAAGGTTAGTTTATTTGTAACTGTAGGGACAAAATAATTTCGTGTGTATCTGACAATCGAAAAAAGCAACGCAGTTTCCATTTTTCTCAGGAGCTTAGGGGATATTTTCTAAACGACTGTGGTTTGGGTCATTACTCTTTATTACTAACCTTCAGACTGTAAGTCACGTGTGTACGACCGACGATCTTCTAAATTTGGCTTACAAATTGAATACTTTATTGTCAGCCATCCTGTTTTTGCTGTCTTTGTAACACTGTCACTTCACGGAACCAATCTTACGAAAAGGTCTCTGGAATTTGCAAGTTCTTTCAAACCATAATCACGGAACCCATCAAGCACAGAAAACCATACATGTCGACTTTATCCGAGAGTGTTTATCTCGAACCGATCATAGAGAACAATCTTTTTCAGCATACACGCCTTTCGACGATTCCATAGCCACGGTTAACCGCTGACTTTGATCCAGGTGGAATATGCGTTCCTCCTTGCAAAACGCTTCTCCTTAGTCCAGTTGAAGAAAAACCAAGCGGAGTCTTCTTACACTTGCTTGATCTGAACCCATCCGGTCTGATTCACTCTGTTTTCTGTATCTTTTTGAGCATACTGAATACCTCCGTATTGACTGTAAACCCGAATTCTCGCCCGATTTTTACGTAATTCTCTCTATACTCCCCCCTTAAGGCTTACATAAAATAGCAGTGGTAGCAAGCAAAACGCCGTAGTACATCCGGTCACCGATTGGATGCGGTAAGAAGTTATTCAGTTCTGTCTGTTTAAGAAACACTAAAATGACGTTTACTCCTCCTAAACAATCATCCTCAAAGTCTCAAGAACTTTCCGCTTTGGAAGGTGCCATCTGTCGGCTCTCGGTAAAACAAGACTTTCTGCTGAAGATGTTGCCAAGTGGTCAGCTATCTCAAGGGTATTCCAAGGAAGATTTAATTGCTACGCCCAGCTAAAACTGAATATATATCCCCTTGTTCAACAAACTGCTAGTATATGTGTCAATTAAAAGTGGTATATTTCTGCAAAGGAAAATGCGAATGTGTAAGAAAACAAAATAAAGGACGTCGCCTCATTAAGAACCACAGTGATATTGTATTAGGATTTTTGATTTCGAAAGTTTTTTTGACCATTTTAACCGAGTTGGACGTATCACTGGGTTTTCATTCGTTGAGCACTAAGCCTCCATGTATGTAAATTATCCTGACTATTCGAGAAACGCAGGGGTAGCCTGGCCCGCAAACTTCCATTTCCAGAGAGGGTCATCAGGATCCTAGCCCTTTGCCCGTTTGTCAGTTCGGAATAACTGAACTCCCAGTTTGACAAAATGTACGGTTCATCAGCCAACATTGATAGTGACCGAAGGCTGCTGGCTGCCCTTGAAAGGCGAGACGATAAAGAGAGACAACTGTTTGTTTTTCAAACCAACGGAACATGGGGAGCATTGTGCCAGGTTTTGAAGGCCCCCATTCTAAATGAACCAGCCTCATATTTTAGTAAGAAAGGGGTTATAGTTCAAAAGCACCAGATGTCTAACCAACTGGCAGCATTGCTTCTTTACGTTATCATTACTGCTACCAGCCTTCTGATCAATTACATATACTTTGGTTAACAATAATCACGCTGAACAACGTCCTAAACGTATCCAACCTTGAATTGCCTGTTCTTTTAACTTTGCGCTGACTCACGTGATCCCACATGTTCTGTAACCTAATGAACCAAATGTGTTACATTCATTTGTGCTTTCATTACGCCAAATTTGTGTAAATTTGCTTTTTTGGCTATGCATCTAAGTTCCCCTGCAAATACCGTTTACATTTCTAGACCTAAAAATTACTTTGCTATATGTGTTAATCCGCTTCCGATTACACAGTCAACTTCCATTTTATTCACCCGTATCCGCTAAAAAACGTGTGTTTTATTAGCGAATTTCCGAACCAGTCAAAGCTCACTACTGATCGGTTGCATCTTGCGTCTTGAATGTATTATATTAAAGTCTGAAGGAAATGACCTTTAACGAACAATTTTTCACAACCAAAGAAACCCCTCTGTATGTTTCCAGCGTCTGTTCATAAAAGCAAGAATGCTAGCCAGTTGTGGGATACTTTGCAATACAAAACTGTAAATTTTCGGTCGATTTATTTGTTGCCCATTAGCCTGTGATAACATTAGAAATGAAGATATCACTTTCGGATGGAACTCAAAAATAAATCTAACCAAAGATATCGAAGCCGATATTAACCTATTTTTCCAAAGGTCCACAGCAAACTTAAAAGCTGCAAAGCTAAATTTTCTCTTCGTGGTATAACCTGGAAGGTATCTCAGCCAAATCTTATGAAACCGCATCTGACTCGTATTCTGAGCAGAAAGACCGGTGACAAACAAAGCGATTGAAAAAGAGAGCTAACTTCAGCAATAAAAACCAGTTAATATTGAACGGAATCGTTCAATTTTGCAGTGAAAAGTTTCAGTCATTGGTTGTGGGTACCTATGCAAAGGTGGCGCACTCATGACCGAAAATGTATCTACTTAATAAGGAAAAAGGAACCTACCTTCTGCTAAATGAGAACAAGCTGTAGCATGAAGTACATTGATTTGCACAACAACTTGGTTTTAACGGAAGCCCGAATGAACGCCAGCGGAATATTTCCTTTATGGTATCCTTCAACTGAATGTGCTCTACATGGACTGCTTCATGTTTCATTTGATAAGATATTCGAGATGTTAGCATAATTTCTTGAAGGAACACTGTCCACAAGGTCTTTTAAAACTCTCCGACCGGTTTCGCCTTTCTTGGAACTCATCAGGTGAGCGCAGTTTCTGTCAGCTGAAGAATGCCATAAACAAGAGATTTTACTGGGATTCAGGTGAGTCCTCTGTAAAAACCAGACTTGCGTGCAGATGAGTGTATTTGACAAATTTCTTGTAATTAGGGTTCAAGTAGAACATAAGGCTGACGCAAACACGGGAAATGCGCCTACCTGATGAGCCTCAAGAAGGATGACCTAGTGATTAGTTTTCTTCAAGAAATGCTGTGGCTCGCTTCTCAGAAAGGTGTTCGTATGAGCAACAACAATGGTAAACACCTTAGCAGGATTTCGAGGAAATTTTGTTACTCGAGTGGTATAAATATGGATGAGTCGACCAAATATTAGCAGGAGAAATTAACCTTCTTGTAGTGTGAACCTCAAACAACCGAAAATCGATGACTTGTAGCTGTTGGAGCCAGAGGTTAAACAAACTGTCAAACAGTGTCATTCAAATTATGTGATTTGGTATACCATCGTCGATCAATAAATAGTTGATGATCTGTATAACTAAAAAATGCATTAAATTTTTAAAGAAAAATGAAAAGGCAGACCATTGGCAGTAATTCGGGTACCACCTCTGCCTAATGAGCACGAAGCAGAATGAATCTTGCAAGCATCTTCTGTCATGTTGCTGTCAGTAATATAAGCATCGAAATAGAGCTTGTTCATAGATAAATTCTTCATTTATACTATTCTTCAGCTGAATTTTAGTTAATAGTTAATTGGTGAACTCCACACGCGTCCATTTTACTGTTCATGAAAGTAATGACGAAGACTTCTATTCATGGTCTAGTTCTGCACGATGAGCTCACAGAAGAACGAAACAAGCAGTGAGACTTCCAAGAGTATCCATTGTTGCTGTAAGTAGTATAGTGTCAAACAAAACACTTTGATACCTGAAAAATCTTTCCAACTAGGATATGGAGCGGCTTTGTGCAACAGACATTGCAAACCACTGATTAGTATGAGTCTCGTGTCAACGTCATATCAGGTTGCAACTGACGGATTACTCCCTAGAGTGCAAAATAAATCCAACGAAAAGTTGTTTACTAAATCAACCTGATGAGTCTCTGAAAAGATGAAGCCTCATAACTAATGTCGCATCAAACAGTATATTCCGAACAAATTACATCCTCTCATCGTTGTTCTTAGTGAAAAATTTTCGCCTTTAGTTTCTGCATTCCACTAGAACTATCTTAATGTGATTTTATGTGAAGTGTTAGAAGGGATTAATTTTTGGGTGGCACTGTGATACGAAGCGGATAATTTGTCGCACGCTAACAGCCGTTTAGGTTATCTTTTTTTCTCTTGTTGTTCCCCGTTCTCGTCCAAAATGGAACATTCAAATTTTTCAAATAGCTGTCCACCAAAACTAAGCCCAGTTTTGATTTGCCGTAAATTCAAACCCTGGGAAACTGTGTTGTATACTGAAATGGTACAGTCCAAAATGAAAACAGTGCTCAGCTGATTTTATGCTACACAAAATTCTTCACAACTTACTGCAGAAAAATACCATTTTCATATGCTTTCCTCAAATTATGCAGATGTACCAACCTCATTTGCCACCCTACACCTAATATTCATGCCTTCAGGCAACCTGCGTTGTCGAAGAGTTTGATTCGGCAGTATATATCTCTTGTCAGTATATTCTGCATGGGCCTAAACGGGTTTTTCAAATAGGTACGTGGGACATTCTTACAACCAAACCATTGATTTCCTTAACCAGGTAGATTGAGTGGAGACGTTGCCATGGTAAAGTTTCCTTTTCCCTTGTTGTCCACAAGTAAACAAGAAGGGTTTCTTTATTATCCTGATTAATTCACCGACTGTGTTCTTTTCATCGGGTTTTACCTTATGATTTGATTTTCCGAAGGAATGGAACTTGATAACAATTGATTTAAATCTCGGCTGTTTTGGATTTCCCCTCTCTTCCCATGTAAGAGAAAACACTCGGAACAGTCCACATTGGGACTGGCGAACTGCACTGAGTTAAGCAGAAACTCAACAGAATCGCACTTTAAGGATAAACGGGGATTACGTTTACCTGATGGGCTCCAAAAAAGCGAAAGCTGTAGTAGACGGCCGGAGAGCCTTAGGCAGTCTTGTAAGTAAAGTTTTATCAAAAAAGATGTTGCGACATCCGGAGTATCGTACCAAGTGAAACGTGAGGTGGCGTTTGTGCAGTTGAAGTTTATCATAAAAGTGATACAGCTGGGATTCAGTTAGGTCTCCCACGTTTAAACCAGCCTATTTTGCAACTGAGTGTAGTTTACCGCTTGCGCACGATTCAATGTTTAAGTAGGACATGAGGTTTATGGAAGGCCTTGGAATATGTCTACTTGATGAACCCGAAGAATGGTGAAACCAAGGTTGCGCCGTCAAAGAATTTTTAACAAAATGATGAGTAGCAGGTTATATCAAGCAATCCACGGTGCAGTGGTTTTCATCACTAGATACCGATTTCTGCCATTTATTCATCCGTAAGCTACAGACATGTGCCAGGCTGACTGAGGCATTTGAGTCAACCAAAGAGTTTCCTCATGTTTTAAGCATTAAGTGGGAACAGCGCAGAGCACTTAGTAGATACGCTCGAAATAAGAATTGAGAAACTTTAAGTAACTGCAAATCACCGGTCATCTGGTCGTCTACGGTCTTCGGCTATACCATGCTCTACACTGAGTGATTGGTTAGGACACAACTAACCCAAATTACTTGAGCCTATTTTGTTGCAACGCATCACTCGGCTGCTTTGGAATTATTGTGAGTGTGAACTGTTACCCCCGCGAGTTTGTGCGCTTTCCCTCAGTGGTATAAATTAATCTATTTTGTTCCTGTCAGCGAGGTTCCATCACTGAGACACGATAGATAACACTTCATTGGCGGTTCCTGAGTATTGCCGGTTGAGGCCGAGCATTGAGCATTTTCACCTCCGAATTGCCCATAGATAAGATCAATGAAAGGGCCTTAACCGCATTTTATACCTTACCAAAGATACAGCATGATCTCTTTTTCTATCCGTCTACGTACCAAAACCAAACTAACTAAAAATTCGGAATGCTGCCGCGTGGACTAACGTGTACCGTATGTTGAATGCTCTGAACTGAACGTCGGCGTTTAAGCAGTCAACAACCAGTGCCCTAAAAACTTCTTCCACACTATATGACATGATTGGCCTAGTTACTACGCGCTTATTTCAGCTGTATACTGGATGTAGCACTCCGTCAAAGTCGTGCCCTGCCTTGTCAGTTAAGTTACAGTAGAACGTCAGTTTTCTCAAAACGCAAACCGTGGATACCGCTTTCTGGGAAACACGACCCTTTGGTGCATGCCTGACGGCATGGAGGTTTTTAAGCTCACAAAACGTTTTCATTTGTAACTAAGTGGTTGTCAGTTTAGTAAGGCAGTTCCACTTGCCACAGGAATACTAACATAAACATCTACGGAAACATGCACAAATTACCTTTGTGGAACAAAGTATCTAGAAATCTTATCACTACGCTCTACTTGGTTTCCCTAATCCTCATTGAGATACTCGGAGGCTTTCTGTTTCTATCTCTGGTTCCAAGGATCCCTTAATAAAAACCGCATTTACCCTCAGGCTATCTTTGCACGTGTAGTGTCTTTGTACAAAATGATTGTAGACTTATGACAAAGTCCCACAAAACCAAATATAATAAGCCGTGTCTAAGCACTCTCGGAAACAGCTGCCAAACGCATTTCAACATCCGTTGTAGTTTTAGTCAGCTCCAAGCCTCAAAAGCCTGACCGCAAGGCAACAGTTTCTGGCGGAAAACGCAAATAAATT
>SJOL01009264.1:117576-153825 GCA_004794785.1 Opisthorchis felineus | reverse complement strand
AAAATGATGAGTAGCAGGTTATATCAAGCAATCCACGGTGCAGTGGTTTTCATCACTAGATACCGATTTCTGCCATTTATTCATCCGTAAGCTACAGACATGTGCCAGGCTGACTGAGGCATTTGAGTCAACCAAAGAGTTTCCTCATGTTTTAAGCATTAAGTGGGAACAGCGCAGAGCACTTAGTAGATACGCTCGAAATAAGAATTGAGAAACTTTAAGTAACTGCAAATCACCGGTCATCTGGTCGTCTACGGTCTTCGGCTATACCATGCTCTACACTGAGTGATTGGTTAGGACACAACTAACCCAAATTACTTGAGCCTATTTTGTTGCAACGCATCACTCGGCTGCTTTGGAATTATTGTGAGTGTGAACTGTTACCCCCGCGAGTTTGTGCGCTTTCCCTCAGTGGTATAAATTAATCTATTTTGTTCCTGTCAGCGAGATTCCATCACTGAGACACGATAGATAACACTTCATTGGCGGTTCCTGAGTATTGCCGGTTGAGGCCGAGCATTGAGCATTTTCACCTCCGAATTGCCCATAGATAAGATCAATGAAAGGGCCTTAACCGCATTTTATACCTTACCAAAGATACAGCATGATCTCTTTTTCTATCCGTCTACGTACCAGAACCAAACTAACTAAAAATTCGGAATGCTGCCGCGTGGACTAACGTGTACCGTATGTTGAATGCTCTGAACTGAACGTCGGCGTTTAAGCAGTCAACAACCAGTGCCCTAAAAACTTCTTCCACACTATATGACATGATTGGCCTAGTTACTACGCGCTTATTTCAGCTGTATACTGGATGTAGCACTCCGTCAAAGTCGTGCCCTGCCTTGTCAGCTAAGTTACAGGAGAACGTCAGTTTTCTCAAAACGCAAACCATGGATACCGCTTTCTGGGAAACACGACCCTTTGGTGCATGCCTGACGGCATGGAGGTTTTTAAGCTCACGAAACGTTTTCATTTGTAACTAAGTGGTTGTCAGTTTAGTAAGGCAGTTTCACTTGCCACAGGAATACTAACATAAACATCTACGGAAACATGCACAAATTACCTTTGTGGAACAAAGTATCTAGAAATCTTATCAAGACGCTCTACTTGGTTTCCCTAATCCTCATTGAGATACTCGGAGGCTTTCTGTTTCTATCTCTGGTTCCAAGGATCCCTTAATAAAAACCGCATTTACGCTTAGGCTATCTTTGCACGTGTAGTGTCTTTGTACAAAATGATTGTAGACTTATGACAAAGTCCCACAAAACCAAATATAATAAGCCGTGACTAAGCACTCTCGGAAACAGCTGCCAAACGCATTTCAACATCCGTTGTAGTTTTAGTCAGCTCCAAGCCTCAAAAGCCTGACCGCAAGGCAACAGTTTCTGGCGGAAAACGCAAATAAATTACCATTTTTAGGGAACAAGTTGCCACATGTGTTCCAATCCCCAACCAGGAGGACCAGGCGACTGTATTCGTCAGACCTCTAACCATTGACTGAGCTGGTATGAGAGACTGCGAGTGTCTCGCGGACAACCCCCAATATAGCTCAATGGGTCGCCTAGGTACACAAAACGTCACACCACGGTAAGGTCCACTGGTGGTAAGTGAGTGGTTATCACACGGCTGGTGAGTTAGAGGCATTAGCATCGACCACTCTCCAGGCAAAATAAATTCACCGCTTTAATGAAGTGATTTGAAAAGCTTGGTAAATTTAGTCTGGTTTGAACTTTTTCCGCCGACTACAATCTGACAGATGTGATTGTCTTGCCTCTAGCTTTGACCGAATGTTCATCCACTTGACCTTCGTCGATGTGTGTGATTTAGGCACACATACAAACAGGAAAGTGAAAACCCTGCCTGCTTGGCAGAACACATTACTCATTAGCTTGCTGGAAGTCCTCGACAGCTCACCACCGGCTTCTTGAATCTCATGGGCTGGGCGTAATCCCTGAGTTTCTATCTTATGTTCTACTTAAACACCAGATTGTATGCAACAAAAGAAACGCAGGTTACATTGACTTTAAAGACGTAATTTAAAAATGGTTTTATTTCAGTAGAAAATGTACCCTTTTAACTTTAACTTAGGAAACTGCGATTTCAGGAGTAGGAACAATCACATCAAAACAGGAATGATAACTTCAAGTTACGTCTGCCAGGATGAAATAAACCCGTTTGCACTTGTCACGACAAAGTGGCCAAGGCCCACTCATTTGAAGTTCTTTTTTCGTCATTCCATAGCACAGTTAATCACTTTAAACGTCCTGGTGGTCTATAAGTAAAAAATGAGTGCTGGCTATTATTCTGAAATTGTTATCTCCCGAAACGATTTGGTGATCTAGTTGCTGATGCCGCCTCGTTCGAAGGTGAATGAAAGTTAGCATAGCTGTCGATTTCCATCTGTACCAACCCCAGACAAAGTTATTCCCCATTGGCTTGTTGCGGTAAAGCAAGCACTTGAATCAGCAGTTGGAAATGTAACTTCTGCTACTTAGTGTATGACTAAGGTTCACGTATCATTCCTTATTCATCCAGGGACGGCTCGCGTCAGAAAGTCCACTCACAGTGATGCGGACATGCAGTCTGAGAAGATACAAAGAAAAAAATGGAATGAGAAAATCCCGAGCACCAACGAAACGGCAAGTCAACCGTGAATTTTAAGTACAAAATTGCGATGGTCAGCAGCCATCCTGGAAAGCTCTGCTGGCGGAGCGCACGGTGGGAACGAGTCGATGGACCACCTCCGAGTGTCCTTCTGTTTTGGCTCCGTGTGACTGAATTTCCCATCTAGATGGATATGTATATTTTCGTATATCCAATCTGCGTAATAGTAGGTACTTCTTTCCATTGACGGCTTCCAGACCTATCTGTATGTCTGTCAGAGTTGGATTTCCTCGTGTGTTCGTGAAATATGTGAAGATACCGTGAGTGAGTGAAGCTTATCAAAATAAGTGAGATACGCTTTAGTTCACTCCTCCGGGTTCTTTGACATCCTATTCTATTAAGGAAGCGCAGTTAGACGAGAAGGAAACCACGAGTAAAGCCATTTATTATGATTAGCAACCAACTAGCTAAAGATTTCTTCCTGCTACTCAACTGAATTCCTCCATCTTGCAACTCGCGTTCCATATTTCATTGGATCGTTGGTTGCAGAATGTGATGTCACATGGGAAGAATTAAAGATACCTTCAAAAATTGAACATTTGGGCCACTTTTGTTGACAGAACCTATGTTGGAATTCCACTTTTATCACTTGCAAAGAAAGAATCTCATTAGACAGCACACAAAAAACAGCTGCTAATTTTTGACATGATTTCAGCTCACGACGATAAATGGATTTCAAAACTTCAGTGTTTCCACTCAGCATCCTCTAGTACCCGGACATTTCTCGGACAGATTAGAATGGATTATTTGTGCCAGCCGAGCATTATTTCGTTTAAAGAAATTTATTCATCCCCAGCCGGACGCAAATGTTACATCACGACTACCTCCGAGAAAAGTTGTCCGTCCATCAACCAAGGTTTCAACCAAAAATTTTAGGTTTCGATGAATTGTGAACAAAATGGGAAAGCTTCACTTCATTGCATTTCCCTGTACGAACCTGGAGTAAAATGAAGCCTCATTGATGAACTGAGAAAAATCCGCTTTTGATCAATCCCTGAAGAGTGGAGAGATATAAGACAAACCAAACCTTATATACAAAAATAACGGAGGGCCAAATGGAAAGGATTTATCACAAGAATCGAAAATAAAATGCCACAAAATGCCGAAAGACTTGAAGCTGTTTTGCTCTTGTGCATTCAGGTCTTTATCTTTTATCGTCAGACTTATTTTGCTTAGTACTGCTTTTGCACGCTTTAAAGCGAGCCAGACACACCTGTTGCTTTTACCGAGTCGTGTAAATTAGGCTGCATGATGTCAGAGAAGCTATAGAAGTAGCTGTCGTGAAAGAAGACTGAAAATCCAGAGCCTCATCAACCATAAGTCTGCCTGTTCAAAACATGGCTCGATATTCTTATACATTTAACACCCATCTTATTCATTGTCAGAGATCTGAGTTGAAACCCTGTAAAGCACATTAATTGATGGTTTACAAATGGAGACAGCAACATAAATAAGCCTAACAAAATTCCCCGATCATGTGACAACAATATAAACTAACTCCTAACTAACTGTTCAGTGTTGTTACCACGAGGTTCACAGAGGCAAGTCGCCCAAATAATTACCACACAGGAATAGGTTGACTTAAATGCATGGACTTTCCACCGAAAAGTCAGAAGTACTGTCGGAAAAGCAACATAGTTCTGACCGTATGCCTAGTTGTTTAACTTCTATGGGCGAAAGTACTTCAGTTCCGTCTGTAGACCGATTAAACACCAGACCAATCTGGGGGAAGTCAAACTTCAACAACAATTAGGGCATGGAAGCTGTGTCACAGAACGTTAAACTGTTTTATTTCATTCAGTAGGCTTAGTGTTCTCTCTCGGTATGTACTTCAATTTTTTATCACTTTTCCTTCAAAAAATAGTAGGACTTTCGATTTGAACGACATCCATTGAGGACTTCATCATGGGTTTCAGACCCTTATCTTATACCGACAGCAGCAACGAAAATACTTTGTGCAGGATAGTACAATTTGTACGCCCTTTACAACCGCGGTAGATTTCGTAAACTCGATATCGGAATTCTAAAAACTAAAGTTGCGATAGTAAAGGCTCAGCGTGGTCACGTGGACAAGAAGAGGGACAGCAAAGCTCAGTTTGGGCGCGTAAACTTGACCTAGTGCATGTAACCTTAAGACAAGCAAACTAGATCTATTACGAGTCAGCACCTTAAGCAATCGGGGCAGTCTATTTGGTAGCCCCAATTGACAGAACATCGAGAGACGGAGAAGGTAAGGTCCTGACTAAATCAGCAAACAAACGACATATTTTCATAAATTGCCTGTGCACATACTCCTACCGACAGTTCCAAACTAGCAGATGTTCTTGTGGGTAGACAGCATGAGGGGAATCTCCGTCAGATTAGGATGTCGTGGTCAACCATATCACCTGGACGCCTCGAAAACACTGATTTTACCAGATGAGAAGTAGAAGTTCGGGTTCTCGTATTTAAGATGTGCTGCTCACTGTTTTACTGAAACCCTGGAACTAGTACGGCAGATTCCTGTTAAAACAAATTAAAGGCAAAAAATTCGTGCTAGGGAGAATTGTGTTTAGAGCACAGGAACACTATATGAGATGTTTTAACAGGTAACATCCTTGTAACAAACTTTCGTTACAAAAAAGAACGCTTTCACGACACTGGTGGGTTAATAATCATAGTTAAATAAACTTATATTTCTTCGTGGTAGCGGGTTTCAGTGGGAGCAATATTGCCCCACCCCCCTGAAGGCATTTTCACCCTCGAGGTCCCTCCAGGCAATCGTAAAATTTTCGACAAATCTGCGGGTACTATCTTGTCCCTGTTAGGAGTTTTACGGGTGATATATCCATACGTCCTATGTGGAATGCAACGTATGATGACAATCAGTAAATGCTCCCACATTACTAATTCAACTAAGAGGCAAACATTAATTATCGGCCGCTGATACTTTCCCTTCTATCCGAAAACGCATGTTGGTTACGCTTCCGCGGGTCTTCCTAAACTTAATTTTATTTTGTGAAATGCTGAAAAAAGGAGGTAGACGGATGTTTGAATAAAGCTGCTTAATGATAGCGATCTACCGGTTTATTCGGAGAAAACGAGTCGCAATATAATGTTAGACAATATCATCTAACGAACAGATTAGTGAAGCCATTGCCAACAGCCAATTTGCTATTGCGCAAAAGGGACACAAAAGTTGTCTAACACTGATTTGCACACAAAAGTGGCTCACATTTTTCACCAAAATTTGAAGAGATATCTTCTCAGTACCCATTTGGACTACTTGGATGAAGTACCTCAGCAACCACCTTGTCATGCCCATGCTGCTTTTTACTGAATTATTTCAACTTGATTTACTGGTATTTACTGTTTATCGCCTGGCTAGACTGCACCATTTGAGATCATTAAAAAAAGCCTTTACTGAAATAAACCAATGGTCATTGGGAGGACAAGTCATCCATTGTCATAAGGAACTGGTCAATAAGTGGGCGTGCTTCACAAACGAAGAACTGGGAGCACAGTACGCAGGAAAAGCCACTGATGCAAACTCATGCTCCACTGACCGAATTCAGCAGCAAAACCAACCTACCTGAAGAGATATCCAATCCGAGCTCGTACGATTAGTTGGTGCTTAACAAAAACAGATTTTGCGTCTTTTGGCCGTAGGCCGCATGTGTCAAATGTCTTGTTATCTTATCAACTCAAATAAAAAATGCGGTTAACCAGGATGTTGAAAAGGCATGCGGTAACATGATCAGCTAAAGCAGGTGATGGTCATTTTTAACGGATCTTCAGTTTTTCTTATCCAGAACTACAAGTTTTCTGGTGCGACAGGTTCTCAGGAGGTGTTCAATGGAGGTCGAGACATGGAAACAACCAGATATGTGTTCGGATCGTCTTAGAAATCCGTAACCCATTTTCTTGTGCATAACAATGGTGGATAACTTATGTACAGTTTTTGACGTATTGATTGGTGCACATGTGCAACGTACCCATGCCACCTGTGCTTTGCTGGTGGGATACCGATTAACAATAGCATTTGACCTTAGAGTCCAACTGTTGTATGTATTAAAATGACAAACAGTACACATTCGTTTACACCTGGTTGGATAACATTTTCGTGGCCAAAATATCCCCTGCTATTTTCATTAGATCTTTGAAATGCAATGATTTTATTTTCGGAAAATGTCCTCTACTTGGGTACCTCCGATTTACTTACGACAGCGAAGCAGTAACAGAACGGGTCTGATAAATTTTGCACTGAGTGATTTGTGCTCACGCAACATGACTGGAGAGAGGTGTTTGTGGATAAACCCAAACAGCTGAACGCTTCACCAGATAAGCCACAGGAGATTTCGTCCTGCCCAAACTTTAGCACTTAAAATTCCATGTGATTTACTCATTCGTCCTTATCCGGGTAGCCCTCGGGGAAAGCAAACTGATAAAGAGCTAAAGTGTGATCTTCAAATGACAAGGAAGCCCTCCCATAAACTGATCGTTTCGTTTTTGCCCATAACCAAGCTAATAGAGTGTCGTACTATGCGTTTACCACACGATTACATTAACTGACCCACAGATGGGTGAATCACCATAACCTCCTCAGAAAGAGCAGTTTTTCAAGAAATCATGTAAACGAAACTGTCAGTCTGAAACTTTTTGTTGCTATTATTTCACCTCTACCAGCGAATATTACTTCGACGGAAAAATTTACTACCAACTCAGATCATCAAACCCCATCAAACCCAGCTGTACAATCCGACCCGACAAGGAATCAAACTGTCATCACGTCAGCAGATCGGTTGATCTATCCGTTCCCCTCGCTTTCGCCGCTGTTCGTTTGAGGCTAATGGACCTAAGTGGTCCTTGTACCATTCTTCAAAGAAGATAAGACAGAAGTGACTGATTTACCTTTCCAATTCGCCCCAGTGTTCTTAGCTTCCTTTTTCAGTAACACAAAAACTGCCGGCTACAGCATGACTGGAATTGTCCAATAAAGGTAATACATGGAAAAGTAGGCTGCTTTAGACGCATGCTTACGCCTGAGTGGATAATCGTTACACGAGTCATCCAGCACGTATGTGTAAGGTCATCCAGGGGAATTCCGACTAAGCGAAGCGCCTTTATTGGGCCTTCAAATCATTTGCTTTTTAAAAATATCTTTACTTTGTGCGAACCCTACTAAAATGCCATTCAATGATCATGGGGCATCATCTTTCACTCCACCGCAATTAATGAGCAACAGGTGATTTGATCATGGGTAAGTGTGTCAAAAGAGGTGGTGCAGAAACTGATGGTGACAGCTGACCGCTCCTGAAGTTCACCCAGGGATGACCATAATGTGTGCAAACGTTTCAGTTAACAGGCAGGTTTTCAAGGGGTCAGATTTCAGCTGACTCTCTGCTGATGAAAACTGTGTCGGTTTACCACCATCAGGCTGAAGTGTTTTCATCCGACCATATTACATCCAGGCCATGTGTCAATAAACAATTCCCGCAAGCGTCACGTGTGCGGTGGCCAAGAATTTGTGTTCAGCACGTGTATTACACTGTTGTCTCAGATGGTTTTCTGAGGCTGGAGATGTACCACCACCATTATTCTGCCGTAAGTTTTTATCATATGTTCACGCAATAGGTTTCTCCCAGCACACGGAAAGTCTACGTTCACACAACTGCATACTTCAGTGATCACGTGCAAGTGTTTTTGTTACTTCTAAATTACGGATATCAATAACTTGGTCTTTACGTGAGGTATCAGCCTGCTAGATCACTAATTTCCTTAAAATACAGTTCAGTATCTACCTCTCAGCCCAGCGAATCAACCATTAGAGCAAACTGAGGATATTTAGTAATCGAATGGTGCAGCATGTAATTTTATACCACACTGCAGTTTTCATTCATCTTTTGGAGGGGGGGTCTGCCTTTGATACGACCCTATGTGACTGCACTAAGAACGCATCGATTTGTTGTAATGGCGGTTGAGAGGGACGCATGCTTCATTGGCGTCAAGAGAACACTAAAATTGTGGAATTGCTTGGTCACTAAGATGTTTCAGCAAAAGTGACGATGAAAGAATGAAGCATGTTAGCCGTATTACAAAAAAAATGTTATGCCACCAAAAAGTCGTCCATTTCAGAGAGGTTGACTCTCCGCCGTTAGTTGGAGGGTAAGTACCAATTTGACCGAACGTCACAGTGGATGAGCTTAGCATCAGGCCTGAGGACATGGTAGAATACACCGAGTGCACTGGATCCGTCTCTCATGAACCGGTTCTTTGACCACGTTATAAGTGACTGCTTTAAGTCCATTCTGTTCGGCTACGCATGAGTCTATTTCATGCATAGGAGATTTTTATTCTGTTACCCTTTTCTGGACTGTGATTACTCCACTTAGTTCTTTGATAAAAATCTATCTTGACAGAAGCTCCGCTGATGGAAGAGTGAAATTTGGTTCGATTAGATAGAATTATTTATACCACAAGGGGAATAATCTGTTTACGTCGAGGTTGTGGTTGGACATACCATGTCAAACTGCAGAAACATTTGTTGGTGTAACTACTGAGACCAGTGAAATCAGAATATCGACTGATAATTGTCACTGCAAATGAATCAGATCACTATCGAATTAGGTTTTGTATAGCTGTTGACCACAAAACCAAGTGTTCTCATGCTGTGATCTGGTACCTGGGCAGTAGAATAGAGATATATGGGGGTGAACACACTGATTCACATGATCAAACGCAACTTGACGCTGATATATTTTATATGGCCTAACCAGTTCTGTCCGTAAAGTAGACATTGGTTCAAATTATCGAACCAATAAATAGCTTCACTTGATCACATTAGATGAAGAGGTAAAGAAAGCCTTAGTTTTCGTTTATTTTCTTTTTGGGCTATCCTGTCGATTTCCGTTAGTTGTGAGATCCAGCTAAACCAGCTTGCTGGAATCAGCTATTCATGTTCAAACAGGAAAGACTGTTAAAATATCGAAAAATACCAGAAGAACCTAACTTTTTATCCCCGGTTCTGCATTCATAGGTCAAAACTACTAAAACTGAGTAGTACTATGCACTCAACGAAAAAACAAAGCTCTTCTTTGGATGCAATCTACTCTATCACTTTATAGTTCTCAAAAAACCAGTACGTTTGTTGGCCAAGAAACAAGACAAATAAAAATTTTTTAGCCTTGGTATCCTTTAGATGCAAGGTTACTGTGCACTTTAAAGAAAACACAACGGCTAAAATGCTGTCAGATTGTTCAATCCTAGACGAGAGGATCAAAGTGTCAGGTTTGGGTCTGAGCACGGGAACTTTCGATCAGTATTCTCGCATCAAATTATCTCGAGTTTTACTTAAGAAAATCTAGTAGGATTTCTGCTACCCCAAGCTGTAAATAGGGTAGTAAAATGCAAAGGATCGATTCTAACAAGCATAAATTTTTAACAGGGCATAACAAATTTAGGTCTATTTTTACCTCCTCCAACTTTTCTCATGGGGTTTCTTTTAATGCCACTTAAAGTGATTTTCCGACACTGGTTATAACTGCTGTCAAGTGTATGGTAGTGCTTTCCCGTTAGAATCACAGCTTAATTTTGTCGCTGGTAGGTTTAATGTAATAAAGTTTTCTGGCAAACCGAAATTCACTAATGATTGTTCCTCATTAGTTTATCCTGACCACCCATCTCCCGTGATGACTTTCTATCGTGAGGCAGACGAGACTTTCTTCTAAATTCCAAAGAGTTTGACTCCTTATCCGCTAACCAGTTTGAACGTTCCGAACCTCATGGACCACTGGTTCAACAGCATGTGTGGTTCACAGGCCGGTCGCGGTGGTGTAAGAAATTTTGTGAGTACTTAGGAAAGATGCAACGACGAAGAACCCTGGCCAGTATTTGTTTAGTTCTGACGCTTTTCAAACGTGAGTTTTGTGGTCTTCCTTTAGATGAACTGTTTTAATATGAGGGTAATTAATTAGTAGTATACAGAAATGGGACCGAATCATTGTGGTGTTTCAGTACGCTGCTTTTATCGCTATAATTATCCCACTGTGTAGCATAATTTTCAGTTAACAAATAGCGTATCGACTAACGTGACATCGGTCGAACTAAATCTTAGTTTACCTTATACAAAACTGCATACAAAGCTGGAAAATGATTTCAAAGATTGTGAACACCGTTTAGTCAAGGTTGTCACAGAAATGTTATGTTTGTGGGAAGAGGAGGTAACACCATCCACTTGGATTTTCCTGGTAATAACATTTTTTTCTCTATACTTTTTCATTACTTTTTTGTCATTAGCATCTTTTATCCGACAATTCCGTGAGGACTGTTTATGTAAATGAATGTCAATTCATTCGCACAGACTAGCTTTGAAGCTAGGTAAATACAGCAGAATCGAAATGGAAAAGCAGTGGTTATGTTCAGCAAGGTGGCATTTGCATCGCCGGAGAGCAACTGATTGTAAGAAGCAATTTTGTTGATTGCTGTTCAATGATAATGAGGAGACTGCCCTTCCTGCAACAAGGTTACTAACTGCAAATCAGTGCTTGCGCTTTGTGACACCACCTAGCAGATCAAACCTTTTTCATTCGAGGTCATCGTGTTATGGGGTTTTAAACGTCGAGTCACCTTATGTAACTACGAGAACAGTGTGGCTCGAGTGCTTTTTCTGCCACGATTTTTTGTGCAAGTTGGGTTCGAGCAGAACATAAGGTAGACGGAAACTCGGGGACTGCGCCCACTTGATGAGCCTCAAGAAGGGCGAAAACGGTCGTGGGCTGTTGGAGCGTTTTCAGCAACCTTATGGGTAGCGCATGACGTCTATACGATTTGGAAGCTACTTTGAACTCAGTACGCAGTACCGGTAAAATTATGGATTTAATTTTTTAGTGTCTACGAAGGTGAACGATCTAGACTGATAAACACGTAAACGTTGCACCGTTATAAAAATGAACCAGAAGCAGAAAAACCGAAAGCTCATGTGTGCTTGTAGTCAATGGTCAACGAATAAACTAACGTGAATGATGGTTTCCTGTGTGAAGGCCTTAGGAAAATACCGACCACCCGAAAGCTAATGTTTTTCGTCTTTTGAACTTGTCATTCTCTATGAGAAGCGATTGAGTTCTACTCGTACAATCAAGAAGCCAGTACCCGAAACAATGTTATTTCTCACCCAGAATGTGAACGGAAACAAGGCGCATGCGAAATATTCAAGTGCCACTTCTAGTTGGACGAGGGATCTAAATTCAACGATCACAGTCTGTTGACAATACCCTAATGATACTAAGTAAGTTGTGAGGTACTCGATGTTTTACGTGATAAAGTTTTGAGTGAATTTTTGGAGATGATCTGTGACGAGTCCGACGCCCGGGCTACAATCGGTAACCTTTCTCGGACACTGGAAGAATCAGAATACTTACAAATGGTGTGACACGTTAGTTAGGTGTATCATCGTCCAGACTAATTGGCAACCCACACTTGTGAACGTCAGTTGGGAGCAGGTATGTGGGCAGCCCTTCATCTCCTTAGTTGAGAAGCTATAATAAAAAGAGTCCAATAATTCGTCGCTTTGATGTGGAAACCATAATAGCCGTCCCAAGACAGGAGCAGATTTATTCGAGCAAAACCAATTTCATCCATCTGTTTAGTTTACTGAGAAGATTATCGAATACACTCTACTTTTCATCCTTGAAAGGATCACCAGTTTTCATATCACCCCGGCAAAGGATTCTATGACCAAGTGTGTTAGCCCACCTCTGGGGGAGGCTTCAGTCCACATACAATCAGACTTTATTCATAGAACATAGCAGTATTTCAGATTAACCCAATTTGCTTCTGTTCACTTTGCATGGACAGCAAAATCTAACACGTTTACAATGCACTAGACTATTGCAACCTGTTATCTCTGTAACCAGTGTAAGTGGTTGGTGCAGCCAAAAATGGGAACGTTTTAATGCGTCAAAGGCATGGATAATGGGCTACGCATACAATAAGCACGAGGTTATTTGACTTTGTCAAGTGAATAACATGTAGAACTCCTGCAATATCACTGCGTCCGTTCGTAGGTTTTAAATATGCTGTCGACCTGTGAATTCACTGACACCATAACAAATGAATAGAAGCATTCATTTTGAAATGACAATTGTCGCATTTCCAACTGAATTTTATCACGACTCACCTACAAAACCCTATTGCTCCATAGCAGTTCTATTTGTAGTTCGATAGTTACACTAGCCGTCAGACAAATACATGCTGGAAGGATTATTAGATAATATTTCATGGATAGCATCAACGGATGAGCGCTAAGTTTTCTCATTGCTATATGAACAAACAGCCTGACGCAAGTTAAAAGTACAACAATCACCTAGTCCGTTTCACACAAAGACAACTATAGCATGCCAAAAAAACTGACAAGAGTCCGGGTAGGCCAATGGATACAATCGCGCATTCACAATCGGAATCGACCACGGGCACTATGGATTTGACTGCAGGCCTCAAAAGGAATATCTCATAAGCTAGTTTCAAAAATGCGCATGTTAGGGAAATCTAAAAACAGACGAGTCATTCAAAATACATTTCTTATTGCGTATAAATGAGCTGCATTATTCGACAGGATGAGAAACAGAACGATTCTCACTTAAAGCATGCTTGAACGAGCAATGTTTGGCTCCAGAAAGTTATCGACCAATAACCAATACCGAGAAAAAAAATCAGTTCTAAAGTCCGGAAAATCACAGCTGATTTGGAGTTTTTTATAAAGTCCATCATAACCCAGTAGCACACGTTGGCAGTTCCCCGAACCTCGAATGGATATCTTGTTTGACTTTCAAATGGCTGAATCTAATTTGCACTCTCCCGGGGTTTGGAGGCTACAGGTTACTGTTGGTGTTCTCAAGACAAAAGAATAACCAACAGAATACAAGCGTTTGGTAGAATTTTATGTCATGCTAGAGTTGTCAAACCTTGTGACGTGAGACTCTTATCGCAGTGATAATCCGTAAAATGCATCCCCTCAAACGTGTCAAAATTCGACGGTTGAAAGTAGAGCAATTTTCCTGAAATCATTTGATACTTGATGAGATCCGCAAAGTATATGAAATACTGGAGCCAAAAGAATATCTCCCACGGAAACTCCTATAAGCAGAAAAGAGTAAACTAGTCTACTTTTCTGGAATTACCGTTCATACATGCTGTTTTTGATGCCCAAACTACCGGTATTGCGGACCTGTAGCATTTTCATTATTTTTATCGACTTGACTTGCTTGTCACTTGGGACTGGTCTACTGATTTTAGGCCTTTCAAACTTCCATATGTGTGGGCTTTACGGTGCTGCCAAACTTTTTAAGTACGGTACCCCTCCTTTGACCTGAAGAAGCACGGGGCACTTCCACATTGTCTACAAAACGGTGGTTTTCCTGGTGGGAGCCTGACTGTTAATGGCTGTAGCGCTCCTTTTCCGTGTTTGAACATTAAAAGCCCACCCATTTAGTCCTGGTTGTTTTCCAGTCGTCTTCATGAGGATGGGATGAGAATTTACACTTTTTCCGGAATGTGCTTTCGATACTCAAGATTCTTGCACATTCGTGGATTGCAGATAACAGTGCAACATGTTAAACATATACAATAGCCGTTAGACCCAGTATCTCGGTCGCTGGGGGACGTTGTTCCTTTTTGTGCTATCAAAAAATGGCGATCCCTTTGAAACTAAGGAAAGCTGACTTTTCATCCCATCTAGATATGTTACTTTCAGAAAATTTTCAGTCTTGACTTGCTGCAATTCGAGCAAGTTTTCTTGGTACTTGATCAGGTGCCCGTTGATTTGCTCGCCGAGCTTGACAATTGACTTGCAGACGTTTCGTTACCAAATGAGGAGACATCTTCTGTGCCCGCCCAACATGTGTGGATGGCATCATGATGATGATCGATATCATCAGTCTTTCTCTGTTTTCCCACAGTTGGGTTCCGACCAAACTTGCTTGGGGAAAAAGCTGAACGTTTTATGACAAATGACTGTGCTTGCATTCAAGCAACCGAACAATCAGTCAATCGATAAAATAATCATTTTACGTTTTTCAAGGAGACGCGCGTACATGAGTGTTAGGCTACTCAATGCGATGAATGATCCAACAAACCTGTGGAGAGATGATGAACTTTGGGGTAAGTAATACAAAAGATGAGTATGCAACAATCTCACGCGCTAACCTACAACTAAATGTAAGGAGGAGAGCCCTTCGCCACGAAGTCTTCTTCGGCAGAAGCACCAACTAGATGTTCTGCAACAAACCACCTTGGGCGATTGTCACACCACCCAACAGCTTGTTAAGCTCCTTGTCGTTGCGGATGGCTAGTTGCGAGTGACGGGGGATGATGCGGGCTCTCTTGTTGTCACGGACAGCGTTGCCCGCCAATTCCAAAACCTCAGCGACGAGGTATTCCAGAACCGCGTCCAAGTACACGCTCAGCACAGTTACTCTTACGCAGCAGACGATGCACACGGCCAACGGGGAATTGGAGACCGGCACGTGACGACCTGGTCTTCGCCTTGACCCGAATCTTACCGCCTTTGCCGCGACCACTCATGATTCCGACAGACGTTGAAGGAGAGACAACGTGGACTACCGGTTTTGCTTGACGGATACACGTGCTCTAAACCCGATGTGCAGTACATTACAATCTTGATTCGTTGAACCTCCAGTTCATTCAGACAGTAGGTCATCACATTCAAGGCACAAATTCTTCAGCTGGTCAACCCCAAAATCACCAAATCTCAATTCTTTGACCTTCAGTTAGGTTGGAGCTTTTAGTTCATCAATATTCAGGTTCGTCAGGAGACAAATAACAACCAGTCGGAGATGTGCTTGAGTGTGCGGAAGGTAAATAAGCAGCAGAACCTTCAGCAGGTTGCGTTTCCAAGTACTTTGCAATGCATCCAGGTTTTTTAAAGAAAGCAGAATTTGTAGTAATATTAAATTGTTTAGGGATGAAGAAAGGCTGCTAGCCGCAGATTCTAGTCAAATGATAAGTGCATCAACAAAACTGACACCGTCCAATTATCCACCATCTTGCTCGGTTTGCCCTCCACATAAAGTCAGGTCAAGAAGGACAGCCTACGTATGATCTGATGAAGTTTCCACTCGTCTTGTGAAAGCATTTTTCCTCTGAGCTACAGCCGCCTTCTTATTGGTACTCTCTGTCCTGGGGGTTTTCGTGGGGGAAAATTATTATGCTGAACTTGATAGCACTAGCCATAGTTCTTGATCAGCTTTGATCTACGTAGTGTAGCAATTTTGACTGACTGGACACAGAGCGGGTGGTTATCGCAAAGCGTGTAATAACCTGACGGTTGTTCCCATGTAAATGTGTCTTAACGGAGTATTTAATTGCAAGGAAGCGGTATACCTGGTTGAGCTAGACGTAACACGAGCAGGAAGCTGCTATCACTGTTGACTCTTGAAAGTTACGAAAATTTTTGTTCATTATGCAGGGGATATAAATGAATAAATGAAATCTTTCAACTCCTTTGATTATGCAAGCCTTGGATCAGTAAATAAAAAATGGACGACGGACACTTCTTGGCCCTGCTTCAAAAAGGGTCTCTCACCTGGCTGAAGAAGTTGTCATTGTTAGGAATCTGAGCTGGTCTACTAGAAATTCGAGGCACAACCTCCACTGAGTTTTCCTGCTTTGGGGTAGTTAGTGTTCTTGAGATCCGAATGGGACATGACCGTGTATATATACAATCACGAATACACCGAACAATTCAATTACCAGGTTCTGGAACAGATCAAGAGCTATCCGATATACAAACGACGATCACGAATAATAAGACTGTCGTTTCAGTGATGGAGTCTAAATCATGGAGGTGGTGGTGGTGGTTGTGTCCGTGTATTTTGTGGGCGTGCACCTTGCTTCGTAATGTGAAACGATCAAAGAATTGGGTTCAATTTTCCTGCCACTGTGGTAAATCTACCATACGTGAAAACATCTAGTCAGCTTGTTACGCGTACAGAGGAAAACAGTGCCGCCAGCTTAGTGGTCTTGTCACATGTATAGAAACGCGCTACTCTAGTGAGACAAAGTAAGCGTTGATCCTAAGAGGCCTAGATTAGGATCGTCCAAGGTAGTGTTTGCGATATACGCATGGTTTGTGGGTATCCAAATAAGCTATCGTTAATAAACTGTTCACAACGAGACTGACAATTGTAGCACTATCTAGTAGTTCCTGATAGTTTTGATAGGCAAACAGAAATGGTTACTCGCACCCCGGGGGAACTTGGCTGGTAAAACAACAAAAGGGTTCACCTGGCGAAAGCTAACTAGCCTGCGGAGGGGACGCTGCAGAAGACAGACAATAACAACAACAATGGAGAAGGAGTTTAAAATAGGCGCCAGTTGGCACGAGATAGCTGCAAACAAGTTCGATCATATTAGAGAAGTGAATGCAATTCTCACGGCACTGGGGTGCACCCTTCAAAAAGCCGTATTTTAATGGTCGCGATTCACTACTAGATTATTTAGACAGAAACGTTGCGCGCAATGTCGTTAGTACCTCCGACAAAAAGTGCCCAACCGAATGGCCGATTTTATTTATTTATTTACGCCTGGACGGCGTCTCAGGGTAAGGACATTCCTATACTTCTGCAGCACAAAAGATTAGAAGGATAGAATTGTCCTCCGCAAGTAAAACAAGTAAAACCCTAGTAAAAATGAAGTCTGTAAAAAACTGGTTTCATCTAACCGTTTAGGTGCCCGAAAAATCCGTTTTTCCTCGCCAAATGACAGCTAATATACGGTTTAACTTAAAGATCAAGTTAGCCTGAGTGCCTTGACTAAGTTGCTCTCTTTAAGTGGTGACGGTTAGTAACAGGTGAAGAGAAATTCGCCTGTTTGCATGATGTGCGTTGGTAGAAAGGATTGAGTTCAACCCTACAGTGCACTACAAAGTCTCTGCTTATATCTGTTGTATGAGCCATATCCGTTAGGTAGCAAGCGTCGCACTCTTAATACCCTATGAGCGGGGGGATTGCAATCATCTCTCTTTCTCTCTCCCTCTGTCTGACGACAGTATACCGGGTTTCCGCAAATAGCGGTAACACCCAAACAGTCGTTTTTCTGACAAATAAACACTGTCCTCATGCGCAACCAGCAACGGCGCCGGGTAATGGTTGCACCTTCCAGTGACTGAAACAAGGGTACACGGTCACATTCAGTACAGCGATGCAGTTGACAGGTTACCCTAGAAGTGCTAACGCCCAGTTAGACGAACGTACTCCAACCATCGGGTGTAGACGGAGAGAGTTTACAAGGCTACATTGAAACAGGAGGTTTGAAGACCCCCCAGGATACATACTTTGCAGAAGCCCTTGGGTTCAAAGTCACATACGACGCATCCATTTATCAACCTGTATACTGAAAACTGAACGAACGTCCGGAGCAGAGGGTGTTGGTTTGTACTCGTCAAACTCAATCAAATCAACCTATCGGCAAAACTGTCAGCATGCATGTCACGCTCCCCAGGCTAGTAGGCAAGGATCATTTACAGTGCCACAAAACAGTAGCACATCTAAACTTTGCTGATGCTTGGACGTTTGTGAGGTGTGTGATTGGTATAAAGTTGCCGGTAGAAAAACGCCTTACACTGTAAACTGAGTTCTCGTTGCTGGATATTTTGTTGTCGCGGTTCAGGAAGTTTACTTTCGCACTGAGTATCCTTTTGGAGAATTTTCGAGGCCTTCTAAAAATCTTTTTCGAGGGTGGTGTATGTTCTATACGATTCGCGGACTTTCTCACTAATAGGATGTTCACAAAGCACGGCTACCTGGAATTCTGATAAACGAATAAGAGAAATCTGTCTGACCTCTTCTAAAAAGCCCTTTCTTAAAATGCTTTGTAAGGCATCAGATTTAGCCCAATCAAAAACCGGTCAGTATCCGTGCACATTAGGGAAGATCATAACCACCAGAGACCACAGACCAATCGACGTGAAGCAAGTGGCTATCGATTGGAGTGGAATGTTTCGGCAAAATTTCACCCATATTTCCGCGTTTTTCCGCTCTCCAAGTCATCAACCAGTTAAGCATGGCCACTGAGCCATTGATTGTCAGTCCAACCGCTTTGCAGTATGGAAAAGCTGTGGGCACGTTAACCACTTTGTCTGGTCCAAAATAGCCACAAGCTTTCCGGTCGCATAGTGACATTGCAACGGATGGACTTAACGTCTGTCCTAATTCACTGGATTATCATCAGGCGAACCGTTCTTTTAAACACTGAACCCTGGTGGCCACGAACACGAGGTAATGTTCCGTATGCTCTTTTTTGATCAAGTGTTTTTTACATGAACTGTATACCGCAATGTGTAGAGGAAAATATATTCGCCTGGCTAAGGAAATCCACTGAAAAATTGCTAACGATGAGACCTAAGATAAAAAAGTCTCCTCAACCAACCTTCAAAGCTGGTGTCAATATCTTTGAACTGTTTGGTGGATAACTCTGCGTTTTCGTTTATTGGAGGCTTTGCGGGTTTTACAAAAAGCTGTCAAAATGATGTGGATCCCACTACGATTCTGTTCTACTAATCCGCCTTATAAAAGTCACCCTAGTGAAAAGGCAAAGAAGGACTTTAAGCAGAACCGCTTCTTGTGGACAGATTTCCTTACGACCATGGTATCTACCCCACGTCTCACACTCTTTGGTCTGCGATCGCTCAGCTATTTATTTTTTTCTCAATTGATTTAGTAGTGTATTTTTCCAGCATCCTGTTCAATTGGTTATATTGGTCCCTCACTAGCTAACAAGTGGATTTGACTCGTTCACTAATGAGACTTTCAAGAAATTCTCTCTCAAAGCTATTGCTGATTAGCGTAGAAAGTACCTCACATCAGCGGTGGATTTGATATCGAGACAATACGGCGAACCAAAGCGCTTCCATTGGTGCAACAAGACATGTGTTTTGAGGCTTTCCCACCGAATCAAAGTTGTCAGACCCAAATATTCCAAACCGTCTCGTTAATCTTCATCGTCTTCTCGGTACAGTAAAATGCAGACTTTCATTATACGCTGTCAGGTGCTTTCGTTTCCTGTCTCTAAGTAAAAACATTCACCGCAGATTAGCTAATTGTTTCAGTGTGAACGGTTGCGTCAGTGCTTAATAACCATACAAACAAACTGGAAAGTAGCTGGACGCATTTATTCCTAAACAATCGAGTATACCCGAAAACATCATCAGAATAACGAGATAACCAACGAGTAAATATCTTTGCGTGCCGTCGCCGAGCAGTTTACAACACATATGTATATTATATATATTAATTAATTAGGAAAGAAGGTCATTCAGTTTGCATCGCCTTCCTAACAGACGGCACTGCGAGTAAGTCTAGTTACGCTAATTTATTCTAAAGACATCTTAACGTCAGAATGAAGCTTCTGAGGAGAAAAGGCAATAAAGACAGCTGATGAGCGGCTGTGCACTATTTGATTGAAGTTAGAAGAAAGGTTTTTACAATTACGTGCTTAGCTTGGAAGGCATTCAGGCTCAATCCAATATTTCACAAACTATGCATCCGGTAGTCTTCTTCTAAATCGCAATGTGATAATTTTAAAATAATCCGAGTACTTAGTGAAGAGCTGATTGGTACACAAACCTGTCCACCGGATTTTTTCCCTGGTAGTCCTGTCTACAATACTCTCAATGTAAGTGCCAACTGCTTGCATTAGGATATTTTTTATCCCTGAATTGTATAAAACACCGTTGAGTTCTGTTACTGCGAATATATTACATGCCAGTTAGTCAATTTTCCATCTGCCCCCGCAATTTAATGTGCCAACTAAACTCCTGAAACCCTTGTTGGCCGTCGAAAATCAGACCTTCAGTGTGGAGTAATCTCAGCATCAGATAAATAACGTAGAAATAGTGGTTCCGCTAGTCAACACAGGAAGCCGAAAGCTGAATCAACACTAAAAGTCAATAGTGGTCAATCCTGACTATAGTCCCTTCTATGGAGGAGAGCACGTAGGCTGTCATGGACCCTCCAGAATTGTAGTCCCTTTCGCTTTCATTTTCTCTGTTGGTATTCCCACTGTCTACACAGATTTTTTCTTTCGGTAAAATCTGACGAAAGAAGACGGTAAGTTGTTGCCGTCTGTGAATTCATATAACGGATAAAGATTCGAAAACATGGTTGAGTCGGGTTGACTTGACACTGATAAAGAAGTGAAATTCTTGCTAGAACTGACGCGGAGTTTGAGAGGCGCATTAGATTATAAGTGATCATACGTTTACGCGGGTACCATTGTATGCAAAGAATGTCCTCGAAAACTGGCTCCGGTGACTTCAATGTAACCAAAGACGCTCTATTTTATTGTATAAGCTGTGGACAACGAAATATCACACGTAATTGTTTGAATTGTTATCACAGGCCCCAACCTACCAAGACCTATAGGTTTGGGTGACGACAATAATAATAATAGTAAATTTTTAATCGACACACGAATATAAATCGGTTGATCATAAGTGTTGCACATTGCAGCAATGCTTACTAAGTACATCCTTTGTTTTTGTCCACGGGCACTCTAAACAACACTGTTTGGTCACGCCTCCCGCAGTTTAGTTTTCTGACCAGCTGATTCTGGCAAAACAAGAAATGTCAAAGAACTCAGTAGAGGAACCATCCTATTCTTTCTTGTTTCTTTCGAACAATGTGTGAACAGATGATGAAATCGGGAGTTAACAGTCAATTTGAAGACTCTTGTGAGGTTCGAACCCGAGGCACCAGAATCCAGCTTCTAATTCTTTGAGCTTTACAAACGGTTTGTTCGTTAATCCAAGGTACAACTATCGCTTGTGGGGGGACCAACCCTCAAAAGAAGCCGTTTAAAACTTCTTCCACTGGCTACGTCACACCTAGAAGTGAATACATCTCAGATTTTACCTTTTTTGGCAGATCCTTCTAGGCGGTCTTCTGTCGGTAGGATGACTATGGTTAAAGTTGTGTAAGACTCAAGTGGCTCGACTAGAAAGTCAGGTTCATTGCAATATTTTGAGTTCTTTTGGCTCATCTTCAGCCGGGGTAATCAGTTTGTCGTGCGAACGGCTACATAATAGTTTAAAAATGTCAGACGAGCACTTACTAAAAAACTTTTGGAAATTAGCATTTGCATCTGGGTGTTCAAAATGGTTGGTGTTTCATTCAGCCAGTTTTCCTCACCGTATAGAAGCAAACTGTCTGCCACGGTCGTCCAGATTTCTCTCACGACAGTGCTATTTCTCTCTCAAATAGAGCAGGCGTCAGTATAATTTATTCCAGTCACATATTTCACCTCATTCGTCATCTAAGCTTAGGCCTCAAAATTCTCTGTTATGGCAATCAGAGTGAAATTGAGTGAATGTCATATTGTTGAGCCTCGTGCACTATATCAACTTCTGGTTAACAGGTCTGAGTCTAATTTAACAATGAGGGAACCGATGAATTAACACCCTACTTTGTTTGTTCACTACTATTGTTATTTCCGTAACCAAAATGATTATATGATAGGGTAAGTTTGCATTTAAAAGAACATAATGACTTGTACCCTAAATAGTGCTAATCTCAAGTGTTATTGTTTCGGTGGTTACTGTGCCTGAACCAAAATCACAAATGAAAATCTGAAACAAAATATCGGCTTATTTGCGTGATAACTGAACCTTTCTGCAAATACTCTTAACCGGAAATTAAATATAAATTCATCAGAGCATGTTTTCCTGAAATCGCGGAGCGATCAGCTGAGAAAATAAATCAAAACTGACTTGGTATTTTTTGCAGATGAGAACAAAATGGGAAAGGCATCTGCCAAACCTGGGACAAGTTTCCAGTTAGCAACGTCTGGACTTACGATAAATGCATCCATTTCAGATACAGGAAACTGAACGTCATAAAACTTACTATTACCAAGAGGTAGACAAACTGCAAATACTCTGCTTAAGAGCGGATCCCCCAATTCCATGGTCCAGTTCTGGCAACTCGATACATACATAGCATGTATGTATGTAAAAAAACGTTCAGCTGTAGCACCCTTTTGGTGCCTAACTGCCATGCCACAAGAAGGATGCACAAGGGCTGGGAACCTGTCGGATTGCCCAAACCTAGACAGGTGAAGTCGAGAAGCAGAGGCCGTGTTCGAACCATGGACCTTCCAGCCAGTAAACTTGCGCTCTAACCAGTGCTAACGGAAACTCGATTCTCTGTTGATATGATACATCTGAAACATCCCTCTGTAGTTGCTATGGTCATCATATGGGCCTACCAGCTTTCAAAGCATAGTAAAAACTGTGGGTTCCGCGTATGTTTAAGTAAAAATTCCGTTACCTTTGGCAAAAATACAGCACAAAGATTCTGCTTTTTAACAGAACTCCAGTTAACGGTGAATTAAACAAAATTTGCATCAGTCACAAATAAAGGACATGTAGTTTTTCGAATGGGAATCAACCTCTCATCTAGTCTTTCATGGTCAAGGATATATCTATTTTCCACTATAAACTAGTCTGGTGGGTGGAAACCTTTTTGATATTTTTCGGTCGTTTGATAATAATTTGTAATTTACTATACTGTCTCCAAGTAAGTTGTGTGTGAATCAATCCACAGACGCCCTCTCAAGGTACTCTTTCGAAGATGACTCCAAAGCAGAAGCTCCTGTCCAATAAAAGTGCCTACAGAATGTATGGGTCCTAAAATTTCCCAAATACGATACAGGTACCTCAATACTTTGAAAGCTGGAACTATTTAATCGCATAGTCACAATAACGATTTCTAAGCAGCCGGTGCTGGTTTAGTTCATGATTCGTACACAGGGTCCTGTCCGAACCGGATAACAAATTCATTTAACAAAGATGTTCTGCTGGGAGGGCGCACGTTTACTCAGTTAGCTGAGTTTAAACGAGATCAGTTGTATCACTGTTTTGACTAAACACTTGCGAATCACCACAGTTCTGGTGGAACTACTTGTCAAAATACCCAACGTTCCATTGCTTTGTGCAGTGAGTGGCGCCGAGACTGGACACTAGAAGGGGGAAAGTCATGATTGAACGGTAACAAATATGCATGCGACTTGTAGTACCGAAGATTCGGTTGACGGACATTTTTACACCCCCTCAGAAATAAACAGACCTTTAAGGCTCTTTATGCAATTTGCACTGACAAAACATGTCTTCTTCCCAGGCTTATTTTCGGCATGCATATGTCCGTTATTATGTTTTTTTTCAAAACCATCTTGTTTATTCCAGTGAAACGCCTATCACCTGAGATTCTCAGCAAGACAGACGGCCAGCATATTCCGATCTTATCGGTACTTTCACAAATTAAAAATCTTCAGTTCGCCCAAGAATATTTAAACTCAATTGTGTGTGTATTCCAAGCAGAGTGTCTTAGTTGCTGACACTTTCCCAAGCGATAGTTTTTCATAAATATCTATTATTTTTAAATTAAATGAATTTTACAAAGAAAGTAAAGTAGCCCACCCTACAAGGCAGACGATTTACTAATGTCAGACGTTCCGAAACTCCTTCGACTGTAAGCATGCAGTTATTCTGCTTGGTCCAAGTCAAAGTGTGGAAGCCCTCGGTTTAAGTTTCTGTTTTATTGGAGCATATCATCAGAACACATTTTCCACCATGCCGAGATTGAAACACCGAGCATCTACCATCTTATGCGAGTGTGGCTAGTCCACCAACAAACACATCAGGCTCCTGAAGTATCACGTCTGAACAAGCAAACACGTTCCCATTTGAGTGGCGTGACTGGTTTACTCAAAGCTTAAAACGATGAACCAGTAGCTGTCTTAGGTTTGCCAATAAATTTATTTGCCTGTCAGGACTTCCCAGTAAGGTGGCGCCACGGACGCTCGGAATCCGCTGCAAATTTTCAGTTACTTGTGGGCTGTTGCGGAATTTGTCGAAGTTGTCAGCTTAGAAGGCCAAGTTGATGAAAAGCGCACCCATTTAACAGAATAACTCTTCATTGAACAAAATGAATTTACGTTTTTTATTGTGGTAATAGTCTCCAATGGACCTTCGGTCGATCAGCTTGTCATCTTTTTGAACAGACAAATATGACTAAGGGAGAGGCGTGTTTCTTCTGTCTCCTCCTCGAATTTGTCTCGGGACTGCTGGTAAATACACGATTCGTCCACCAGGAGGTAGTCAGGTAAGCCGAAATATCCCATCAAGTAAATAATTTTGGGAGTACGGAATTCTTTCCCGTCTTCAAAGGGCCGAAGTCTTTAGTACCCAACCGAAGTAAATTTCTGCCCCCCTAAGACGAGGAAACGATGGAACTGCCTCATGCAGCTGGTTCAGATTTACCAGGTGGATGTCATCCCAAATAGTTGGCGACTTTAGTATTACTCATACGTTGGTTTATTCTTGACCAGAATTCATTTTGGTTGGCCGGCGATGACGTAGTGTTTCCGAGGAAATTCTCCGTGATGCCAAACCTACACTGTGCGAGATCACAAAATAAGCTAATTACTTGCCCCCACAGTGAGCTGTATAAGCCGGTGCTCCCCAGATGCTATCGGTGTTGGTGTGCCTGCGCCAACCCCCCGAATGCGTGTGCAGAAAATCAGGTCGTCCGTGCTCTATATGCCCTCGTTGTAGCTATCGTAGCGTGATACTGTCAGCAGATGTCTCATATCATCTATTGAAATAACCTACCCGCTTTCTCCGAGCAATTTTACATATAGTCGTGTACCGATAAAACTACTATTTTTATCCTAGATGAAAACAATTCCCCATTGCAATCGATCTAAACAATTTGAGCCCATGGGATGAAACAACGTATCTGTCCAGTACCTATGAATTCTGTGGTGATTTATCTGTTCATGATGTATCAGCTTACTTCGTATTCCCCGTTCGCGTTCAGTGTAAAAATTATCAATTCATCATGGTCCGTGAGATTTACCCACGTGGCCTGCTGCAACACCAAAAACAGTTGCCCCATCCTCTTCGAAAGCTAGAACTTCTGATAGTTCCTGACAGACAGTTACATAACTAAAAATATTTACCTCCTTAAGTTCGCATTAGAAGCAGGGTGTGGGTAGCCAAAATTACCGTATACAACTCGAAGGATGAATGATATCCTCAAGTTACACCAGGACGGTACTCCATTAGGGCCAGTATTGTGCATGAAAGATGCGGCCCACCAAAACGCTCCTATTTAACTGGTAAAACATGTAAACTCCTGAGTAACGGACCATCCCACGTTTTTAAACCGACTCTCATGAACTGCCATGGGGCTGGATAGTATTTCGTTCAGGATCCACCAACTAGTTTCTACCAGTGTTGCCTCATCACACTGCTATTCACCAATGTACCTATCCAACTTACAGTTGAGCATGATGTGATACAATTCGTTGCAAAACCTTTATCTGAGGCTGTCTTCTTATTATACCGTGGACTTGACTGTACTTAGCAAATACAATGTGAAATTCCACTTTGAAGGGATTCATCTAAGCAGACTAGTGTTGATTTCACCAGCTTTTAGACCCGATTTTAGCAAACATTTTTGTGTGAATGACTGTACAAAGGTTCATCTGCTAGATGTCATGAGTTTTTTGTAAGCGTCTTGTCGATAACTTGTTTGTTACAACTGCTACCGTTCATTTGCAATTAATTCTGAACACTCCTAGCTCAACTCATCCTTACCCGTCCGGCACTTCTTAGTTTGAATCGGACACCAGTTCACCCTCAGCGGATATTATTATTTTAAACGGGTCAATAAGTTTGTTTCACGCCATATTTACAAAAAGATCGGTGATTATTTACTTTTATTGAGCTTAACGTGGTAGTCAGTAGCTGGAAAAAGTGAGCAAGAAAAATCGGTATCTCATGTCACTTGCAACATAAAGAGGAATTCGTGAACATAACAGCCACTAGGGAATGAATACCTCGGGAGATCTGCTGGAATTTAGGGCAGATCCCAAAATAGAAGTAGGAGGATGCCTACGTGTTTCTAAAGTCCGGGGACAGGTGTGTGAACGATGAATACCACAAAAAGAGTTAACTTCAACCGTACTACGTGTCTATAGGGTAAGCTAGCTAAGTTTCTCACCGATTACCAGGTTTCTTCACAAAAAAAGTGATGACCTGTTCCCTGTGTTCCCCCTTTCAGTTTACGTGTTCTGCCGAGGCAGCTGCGGCAAACGTGCGCTAGAGGGCTCACCTGAACACACCCCGGAGTGTGTGCTTCGGATGTTTTCAGGGCAACAGCCAGCATCATCACTCATTTGTGTATGAATATGAGCCACCAAGCAGACCCTTTGAACTCTCCAAATCTTGCTACACAACATCAAATATAGTTTTAGTTACCAGCAAAACACTACTGACCGAATTCCATTTTAACATTCTATGTACGTGGAAATCATGTACTTGTGTGAGCATGCTTAACATTGACCAGATAACCCTTGAAATCTAATCAATGTGTCCATCCAAAAAGTTTTGAGCACTTCATCGTGTCGAACTTATGTGTTTTAAGTCTGTAATTGTGGATAACGAAAATAAACGTTTTCCGAATGAAACGGACTGAGGAGGTCCAAAGCTTCAAACTAAAAAACAGCTGTTGACAAGGACACTGTCAACGAGTGTACAAATGATGAATATTTTGAGCAAGATGGCTCACTTCAAAAATGCAAGCCTTTATTTAAGCCCGAATGCTTTTGGAACATGGGAAACCAATGCCACAAATGCCGGCCAGGGTGAAATATCCCGATAGAAAACTATGGCACCTGGTGTGTCGGGTGACTCAAAACTTCGGGTTTTCGGTCAAGCGATCGATTTTGAATGTTAAGTCACCAAAGAGATGACTGTCGTTCACGACAAGCGCGGAACAACAACCGGAAAAGTAAAGAAAACCTGTTACATCGCAAACTTTATTGCGAGCAAATTCAGTATGAAAAGGTTGACATAATAAAAACACGTCCGTTTTGAAGAAAAACAATAGCAGAAAAAATAATACCACCTGAAGTATCCTGGTTGATTGATTTCTGGATTCTTAGATTGCGTTCTACCTTTCCTTATGAAACCAGTAGATTCTTTAATGCAACTTATTAGATTGTTCCGTTGGCATTAACTATCATCTGGCTAGCTCCGTTGGGAAAAATTATTGTCGCGATTTTACAAACCTCAAATCAGGAGTAATATACTACCGTGCTCACACAGGTATGTTTAACTTCTTCATGTGCAATCAAACTCGCTCGTTTCGTTTGCCATCTTAGCTCGGTAAAATCCTCATAATTTAACCAGTGATAATGGTGCTTAAGAAGGTTTTGTGGGACAGCGAGTGAGATGGGAGACTGTTAAACCCAGACCTTGAGCGTGACATTAAAAAATTCCAGCCAAGTCGGCAATATTTACTTTGTATTTTACAACTGAACCAATGTCGGTATGCTGTTGTAATCAGAAAGGTTAGATCTCAATGAATAATGGTCAAACATCCACATCAAGGCCAAAATATATCAAGGTCCAAAAGCATTGGATGGAATCAGTCGAAATTGTCTGGTGTAAATGGATGATCGCTCCTGGAAGCTACAGAGTCTTACCTCATTCCCTTTTCGTCCTACTTGCGAGTACTGTAACGGCCCGCGATTGGGAAAAGTCGAGGAATCCTGTATTAAATGATTGGAACCATTGAGCTTTAAAGTGGACTTTTACATTCTATCGTGAACTTTCAGTCACAGATTTGCAAGTGTAAAAGATATCTTGGCAGTGACTTTCAGCTGCTGTCTTAAAGACTTAGATAGGATTGTGATTCTAACATTCTCGTGCAGAAACTTTGGTTATGCTCATTTTAGCCCGCTGGATCAGGGGGAAGCCTTCAACAAGAAGACTTTTTCCTTCACTTAAGCTTCTCCCTCAAGGAGGGGAATATTCACTGTCACTTGTTGCTTATATCTATGAATGATTTCCAATCCAAAGCCTAGCGGAGGAGATAGGTTTTAAGAAACGGATGCCTGTGCTGAGAAATCCAAAGTAGAGGCTTCCTGCCCCATAGAGGTTTGGTTAACACTCGGTGGATTTAGAGGGTTCCTGGTTTCATGTACCAATTTTTACCTTTGTCTCCGGCTCCTTGCGTTGTTTCTCATTCTGCTTAATAGGAATAGTTAATTGTGTTTACCCGATGTATTCACATGCGTGCTGCTGAGCGTCAGAGTCGGCAAAACAGCTTTCTGAGGTTTCATTACTTACGGACGATCAAGCTTCGCACATGTATTCGAGTTAAACCATCTGCTGTTTTTGTGTTGCCAATCCACAGATTGATTTCCAACATGATCCCTGGCCAGCCACCGCAACCGTCCACTTCTCCCACGCTCCCTGTTTACCGCCAGCCGTTGGTCTACATTGCCGTACCGACCGGACAGAATAGCATTCCTTCAGTCAATACCGGCGCTCCTGGCCAACAACTAGTGCAGAAAACAATGCCAACAGATCCTAATCAGCACAAAGCCGGACAGATTTGCACTTGTCCGCCGGAAGTACACAAAGGTAAGCGATGTGGTTTTTCCAGACATTGGACCTGTTTGTAATGGAGGGATAATCAAAAGGTCTGTTGTGTTAGGAAGCCCAATAAATGCTTTTGGCAATGCGCGTTAGTTAGAAGGTTTGTGAACCAGAATACAGCGTTGCATGTTAACACCATGCCCACAACAGTGTTTTATTTCACTAGCATTCTAATTACACCGCACAAGGATCCTAAACTTTCCAGTGATGTATGGATCAACTTCGACCAACAGCGCCTAATTCTCCTCACTGGTACAGGTATCAGGCCTGCGAATAAGTCACGTATGGTAGGTAGAGATTTGCGACAGTGGCGAAGATGCTGAAAATTGATTTCGTGGGTTTTTAGTCCACGCTTCACTCAATGGGCCGTTAGGCTTCAGTATTATTTAAAGGTTTAAAAAGGACGACACATCAGCTAAGAAGCACAGGAATTTTCAAACTTCGTACACTAATAATTAAGTAGAGGAGAGTAACACAATGATTTTGATTCCTTTATAAATAATTCACCCAAACATATGCAGAGACAGACTGCGTCAACATATGCTCTAAAAACGTTCCGTCTTTGGGTAAAAATCGTCCTACACGGTTGCATATTTTGTCTTCAGAAAAATACCACGTCAAATAAAGCGCGAATTGTTCAGCTGTGGCATCCTTTTAGTGCATAACTGTCATGCAATCTGCAGGAAGCAGGAGGGCCGACACACTGCTGAGGTGCTCAATCCTAGACTGGGGTGACAGAAAAGTCGAAAGAGAAGTGAAACAGCAGACTGTCTGATCAAGAGCTTGCGTCTAACCCTGTGACCTCTCCTGAGTTTGGCTGAACTAAAATAGCTGGTGATAACCAGTCTGGAATATTTTATTTTAAGTGTTTACCGTTGGAATTTTGCGGCCATCTCTCATACAATAATAACCGTTCTACCCCTCTGAGGGGAAGAGGGCAAAGAAACTTGGAGTGACCATCGTCCCATTCTAACCACTGCTCATGTCTAAGCGCATTTTTATGGGGATCTCTCTAAGAAGCATGAACAAGCTTCTTTTTCCTGAAGACTGCTCAGACCAGACGCTACAGGCCAAGCATGTGTTTTGCGTAAAAAATGTCAGTTCATTGGTTGATGATGAATTAGGAAAAGACATGACTTTTAGCTTCCCTAACAAACCATCCCTTAAGATCCCAGCCTGATTTACTCGGTAACTTGTGGTCCTCCGTGTCAGTCAAATTTAAGGCTTCCCTAATATCGTATAATAATTTGCAATACCTGTCCATCCTAGCCCGAATTTTCTGCGTTTTTATTACCACATCCCAGATACTAGGGTCAATTATCGGTTTACTGGTTTTGACAATATTTTGTTCTCATCGCATCCTGTGAGTGAAACACTGAGACCATTCGTTTATAAGAGCAGCACTGAACATGTCAATCTCGCATCGCACAAAGTAACAATATTGTGTTCTTCTATGCACTTTGTCGGCTCAGTACATTCAGTTTATACGGCGTTCCATCTGAGAAGTGATCCCCTCTGTCTTCAGATTGATGCAGCAGAGAAGGACAGTTGTACCAAAATCATCGTCTTTGCCAATTATTCATGTTTTGTAAACTCGTTTTTCGAGTGCTACCAACTTTTATTTATTTGATGTATACGACACGTCCAAAAAGTTCTGGAAGAAAAGCTTAAAATTACAGATTAAATCTGCCATGCATACCTACTTTTTGAACAAACAAATCGACACCCAAGAACCACTCCGCAAAACCAGCATAAAATTCAATTGTCAGGCAAACCAATCTGGTTGCTCAAGCGTGAACACCATCCCCTGTTCAGATTTGATAATTCGGATGCGTCCGAAGTAGCCGATGGAGTAGTGAGAACCCGCCCGTCTTGTTTGTCAGATGTCCGGAGTTGAATCTCCGGCGCGGCTAAGGATATGCACTGTTGGTGATCCCAAATAAGAGCAAAACTTGAGTCCAAAGCTTTCCCTATTAGTTTGAACTCACCAGATTAACTGCGACAGAACAGTAAGGGGACTGGTTAAACGAAAACAATGTGAACGCGAATAAAGTCATCTGTATAAAGTTAGTAGAAATAGAAGTTAGGCTTGCATCAAAACAACCATTCACCCTGCTAGCTCTTCACGCAATATAATGACGTATTTTTCTGCCAAAGATATCCAGTAAACCTACAAAACTGACAGTAGCACCGGTTGCATATGTTACACGATAACTTATGATACCCGTTTTGTCGAAGAGACAGACGCGGCACATTTCCGTCGATCGAGAGAGCTTGTAACTTTTTTATGATCTTGAACTTATTACCAACTGAATGACGGGACGCTGAACATGCGCATGTCTGTCTTGTAGGAAAATACGTTAGAATTGCTGAGAAGGTGAAATTCGATGTGACGACTGCTATGGTTAGTAATGTATACTTGTTACTTGACTTCAGAGCGGATATGCATGAGTTTGCTTATATTCCGCGGCACACTTACTGACACGGAACTGATCGGAGATTTCTTGTGAGCGCCTTGATCTTTCAGGAGGCGCGATCGGAAGATATGCACGTAGATTGCGATTGCTCTTGCGTAACATAAAGACCTGAGGTCCTCGTGCGTTAAAATTTTAATAAGTCAAAGACGACGGTAAGAGAGTGCCAAATGCCACTGATATTCTTTTCCTTTCATTGTTTCGCCACGCGAAAGAAAAGTAAACGTTTCAAGAATTTAGGTGGGAAATAGTTGAAAGCCTGATGTCATAGAAAAATCCGATATGACCATCAGAAATAGGTACAGTTGGAATCGGATTACTTTGTGACTGGCTGACTAGTTGGAATAGTAATCTTGTATGTAACAGCGACAAGAAATAGGATGAAACGTAACGACATTCGCTCACTGGCTGCTACACCACATAGCAGGCTGAAAATCAGTGCACAGAATGGAAGTAAACAAATCACGAATCCCATCTGATATTTTCATCATTTTGGCTCTATCACGAGGTGCAAGATGCATGAAGCGTACTGAAAACTTGCTTCATTAGTTTAGAGGAGCCGAAAGTATCAGAGGGATCGATGACATGGCAGCAGCAACAAGAGCACTGAAATTCATGGGAGAAGTAAGAACCAGGATGGTCGATGGTGAGTGTGGGATACATATAAATTCATCCTGAGTCACCAGTACACAACTCTTCTATAACAGCAATTCAACTTCACATTTTAAATATGCAGCAGATCGAACCCAACTTGCCGAAAGGAATCTTGTTTCAAGGTCAAACTAAAGAATAAATATTAGATTTCGATATGACAGGGGAGGTATATCCAAGAGATTTTCCAGACGAGTAGCAGGTCGAAGATTGCTGTGTTCACTCGTATAAGTGAACAAACAAAAAAGTGGAAAAACGATAACATCAACGGTTGAATGAAGATTTCATCTGGATGAGGTGGGGAGCACTGGAAATTGGATGAACAAACATTCATTGGATGAGTCCAGAAAAAAACACTTTGTAAATAGTTTGCAGAATACTAGCTAGATGCTTTACTTGAGTTTATACATAGAACTATTTGGTACAAAAAATTCAGTTATGGTTGAAGGTTCTACTGGCGTCTAGTCTTACGGAGGCAACATTGTAATCTCTAGCTGGCTTTCCTGATTGTAGTACATCAAAATCGGACGCCATGGAAAAGCGGACACTCGCTCTTACAACAGTGTGTCATTCCTCATGCGGTGCTTCAACTGTCTGAGTGTTCGGCTCAGAGATAAAAACAAGCCCATCGCTCTCCATTACTGAATACGCTCACACCTGTCACACCGGCACGCTGCTTACAGCAAGTCGTCTATACGGTGATATGAATCGACATCTGAATGGATAGTCTACCAAGCATCGTTGCTGGAAGGCTGCTGTAATCCAGTCAGTTAGAGCAGCGTGCATTTCAACAAGAGTTCCTAAGGTTCTAACTACCTTTAGATGGCCACATTGTTATTCTGAATGTGTTTTTGCTTTACCGTCCCCATTTGCAAAACCAAATTCCTAGAGTAACTTCCATCAGCGCGAAAAAGTATAGTGATTAAAATTGTCCCCTAAACGTACCTCCCAGAAGACTGAAAGCTTCTGAACTTGCACAAATATTCAACGTTAAGATCTTTTTTAGTATTTTCCGGAAGAAACAGCATAGTGCAGTGTACTTGTATAAAAAGTGGCAAGAAAAACATTGGGAATAACAATATATTGATTGATGATAGTCGCAGTTAGGACGATTTATCTTCCAGTGCACCAAAAGCTGAGAGCGACTTTGGTTGATAGCACCGTTTTGAATTTTTTTTATATTGTACGATGTGCTTACGCCTTACTGATTGACAGTAGCAAGAGCCGTCTCAAAAGTAGCCTAACACAACAGACCGGATATTGTACCTGCATGCTCAGAAGTGGTTCCTCTTCGAACTAAAATATCTGGTATTCCAGTACATCACTATATATACATACACATCCAGCTTTGGTAGATGTCACTGTTTCATTTTTCCTGTAAGAATCATTTTGAATTGCCTACTGCTAGCTGTATATCCAGTACATATGTTGTTTTTGTTGTTACCTGAGTGCATGATGTTACCCAACCGCGATCCCACAGTGCAATATTGTGGGTCATCCAGCATCCCCCAACGGGTTCCTTCGTGTGACCAATCAATTTGACCATATGGCCGTTCTTGGGGTAAAGTAGATTCAGTATAGCCTATTGTGAACGACTTAAGCGACAGTTCAGTGTAAAATAATCTTCGTCAGCCATGAGAAGTCACTGAAAGTCTGTAGGGTAAAAAGTTTGACACATTTAAAGATTATAAGAATTCAGTGTCAGTTTGGCTATCCTAATTTTGGCTTACGGTCTCGTGTTTGGTCCGACGGATCATTCGAAACTGGGCTGTTGTGGCCTTCTTGGTTGTGACAACTAGCTGCACTTCCCTTTGGCGCGTATCTCCAGTTAACTGCGCGCTGCAATTGAGTGGACTTCGTGGTAAGTTGTCCAGCTGCATGTCGCTCTATCATGTGGCCTCTAGTATTATAGGTACACTTTGTTTAGTATTGCCAAGGGCAACTCGATCTAAGTTGACAACTGTGCCAGCTCCGCAATGTCTAGATTGTCTTGAAAGTACAACAGGTTGTACGTGCATTTATAAGTGAATAATATAAGCACACGGTATTATTGGGAAGAGTGGTCGAGAGGGACGCTTACTGAGGACGCTTTGGCAATCTAAATGTAAATGCCAACCATAATGATAAGGTTAAGTCTAGTCTTTTGCGTGAAAACCGACCAGCTTATATGACCAGGAAAGGGTTCAAACCTTGGCCGAAAATACAACACACCACCTGCGTACAAGTGATTGAACAGCTTCTGTTTAATCGAATAGTACTGGGGAATAGCACCGGTCAGAAGAAAACAAGTCAACCCGGTTATTTTCTTTTCTGTCCAGTTTGGTATTTTAAAATAGCCGACGACCTGTTCATTGTAACGGACACTGCAGGCCGGGCAAACATTTCACAGAGAAATTCCTTGCGTCCAGCCAAACGACAACGGAATGCCCATAAAATGATCGGTGATGGTTATGTAGACCTTAGTTATCAGGTAGCCACCAGGAAAATTGCGGAAGCAAAAGACCTGGAAAGTATAAATCTCCGGAGGCCATATATTTTTTATTCAGCATCCAGCGATTTAACCGATCAAGGAATACAAGTGCCTTGTCCAATGAGTTGGCTAAATTTGGCCGCACACCCTGACGGTCTGCTTTCTCTATGCCAAATGGAATTATGCGGATAGCGACCGAAGTACATGTTAAACCCGCTGGGTACACATGGCCGTTTGTTGGCGCTGCAGGATAACAGAAGACCACGGGTGGAGTGATAACTAATAGATATACTTTTACATGAACGTTCAACTCAAATCCATGTTCACATCAGTGCTTAGCGCCTCATGTGCAGTTTTCACCAAATAGTGTGAATTAAGTGCTTATACCCAAAAGCCAAAGGTTTGTTTAGCTGTCGTTCCTCTCAACCGTCTATCTATTTGGGGGACAATGAAGATGTACTTGCTTCATTTAGATGCTTGGAATCCTTCAAAAATAGTGTAACTTACTAACTGGTACGAAATATCATTTTTCACATATAGTAGGCAGGACTATTTGAGAAACCCCCATTCTACTGTAGCCTGCTTCCCGGAAAGGAAACGACCTGAATAATCCATACAGTTTAACAACTCTGTCCAGGTGTCTTGACGATGATCAATGACGTATTGCCAGGATCGACCGCTTGTCTCAGGTCGTCATGGTAGCAAGGTAGACAACCGAAACTGGCTACTGGAAAAGCTTTTTGCACTTGGAGATCAAACAGGAACACCGATTGGGCACACGTATTGTATGCGAATTGATTAGGCCTGCAAAAGCGTAAACAGCGTAAAGTGCTGTAAACCAGATCACGTGAGAATAAACAATTGAGAGTGCAAAGCACGCGATTATTTGGAGTACCTAATGATGTTGGGATGGATCCTTGGACATTGGTCAATTACAACTTCTTGCATTTGTTCCAAAATTTTGTGTGCATTCTTCATGGTTTGCATGAAAGTTCAAACATAAAGCATGTGCCATGGCCACATAAAGAAGAACCAGTTTTCTAGTAAGACAGCTTCGCAGAATCTTCCTCATTATGGTTGCAGATAAATGTACATTTTACTAAGAGTAAAATACACTGGGCGTAACGATGAGGTGTGCTTTGTCACACTATTACATACTTTGTGCACATTTTCGAATGACGGAGCCACAGGTTCGATCTGATTGTTTTCCTATATGTTACGAATTCGAAGAGTGATACTGTACGATACCTTTGATAGAATGCACTGAGTCTAGTTCTGCTTGAACAGATGTAATGGAACTAACAACCTGGATGTGCTCCTGTTTGGTTCTTTCCTCACCACAGACCTCCTCACAGAGATCGTACACCGTACACCGACACTAAGAGAGATTCTGTAGACGAGTCGTCCTTTTTGTAGGGTAATCGCTTGTGTAAGATTATTACTGTATTCAGCAAAATAATAGACTTCCTGGTGTGCACATCCCTGGGCTA
>SJOL01009264.1:37810-116565 GCA_004794785.1 Opisthorchis felineus | reverse complement strand
GAGTCGAACCGTCACCACAGGTACCTTCTAAATGTGTAATTCACGACAAACCGTGACGGGCTTTCAACCGTAAGGGCGTGACAGGAAACGGCGTTTTTAATCGCTGTTCAGTAAACTAAAACCTCAGTTTCGTGATTTGAAGGTTAATAATTCAGTTTTAGTCCATCCATACTACACATACATAAACTCCGTATACCGAGATTCCACCAAATACGTTTCTGCTCCCTGTCAGTTTATTTGCACTCCACAAAATCGATAAGACAGTATATACTCCTCTTAATAATCTACAGAACGTTTTCGTTGGGTGTTATCTTGTGTATTTCTTTGACTTCCGTACGCATTAGTTCTGCATTACGTTTGCGCTGCCCAAAAATGTGTTACTGCCACTGGGTAGAAATATATAGTCTATTTTATAGTAGCTTCCACCGTAGTGTTTGTACACAACTCTACGTATGCCTCTCCTACGTATCCCAAACTCTTTAGGAAAACAGTAATGCCTCCCTTCTGAGTTCATAAATCTAGCCAACCACATTGTCAGTAATTATGAGAAAATTTGATCTCATCTTAAGAGCAGGTGAGAGTATATCAACATACTACTGACATGAAGTGAATGAGGGAGGGAACAATTGTAGGATAACCGAAATGCGCTGGATCTCAGATTATTGACAATTAGGAGTCAATCACATGCAGTCTAATCTCAATGCGTTGGCACTTCTCGTTGAAAAGACGCGGTAACCCTTGCTGACTGTAATAGAATTTTTTGCGTCAGACATTAGCCTATAGTTCTCCCTTCTTCAACAAAACACTTTCTAGTTTTCCACCATGCCTCCTTAAGCAATGGGTATTTCTTCAGTGGAATGGTGACCAAATGGTCGGTATCACAGGCCCCTTACACTAAAGTAATGAATTCTTATCTGGATCCATTTATTTCAAATAGTATTGATAAATAGTAAAATAGATTTTTAAGTCGTCTGTAACGAGAGTACTGTCCATGTTTTGGACTTTCTAACGCAATGGAGTGCACATCCATTGTCAGGATCACTAATAACTTGTGGTTTTTGTTACCTGACTGTACCTGAACAAAAACCAAAAGACAGGGTTCTTCATCACGAAGATTTATTCCGCGATAACAACAAGAATGATGGTCGGTACTGAGGAGTCAATCAGTTTTGGGTTGTTGCACTTTGCTTCATTTTTGGAAGATTAGATGAAGCGATACATAACAGCTGTATATCTAATGAGTAATTGACAATTATTTAATTAGTTACTTGAACACTCAATTAACTGCCATGGCTATCTTTGTCTCGCGTTGCAAGGAGTCAGACATCACGAAACCGCTTGATATGAAATACGTCATTAAGGGTTGTGCGGTCCTATATCTTGTCTAGGTGCTAGTTAATCACGCTACTGATCAGCCATTCGTGACCTAACGGCTAAGTATTCAAAATATTGGCCAGGAGGTCAAGGGTTCGGAACTCCCTGGAGTTCCGCAAGGTGTACACAGTTGACGATGATCAACGAGGATGAAACTGCTGTGCATTTTTTCTTTCCTTTTTGGCATAGGCTGAGTTAACTTGCAGGACAAAAGCTCGGTTGGATTTTCCAAATTTTCGGACTAACGCTGTTGCTCATCACCGGCTGAGTTACAGGCTAGACGGTGGTGCATTTGAAGTGACGACGAAATTAGCTGATTTGCAGTAATGGTGGACTAAAAAACCTGCGTCGACGGCATATCATTGTAATGTTCCTTTTTACCGAGTGAAACAAACTTACCATAGCTGTCTAAATAGGTCCGGAGTAGTTTGTTTTTGAGGGGTTATACTAAAAGTTCTTTCTCACCTAATTTGATCCACTGCTCCAGGTGCCGTACTTATGCGTGACCGTTGGTGAATCCAGTCTGCTGTTTGAAGCCATAAGCAAAAATAAAACATCGGTTGGGAACCAGACTCGTAAGCTCACCCGTAAGATGTGGTAGTCCGATGTTGCATAGTGACAACTCTACGCTGGGCTCTATGCGCCCTAATACATTTCTCTAATGGATAACAGCGGCTACGCGTACGCTCCGTAAACCTGAGTTTATATTACCAAGTTTTTTCAAACTCAACGCACGAAGCCACTTGTTATGTACTTAGTATCCGGATGCCAGTAGTGTGTTCGAATATGGGTGTAAGGAGCGAAATCCTTCGCTGCGGAGTTGTTTACCATTAGAAAAATGCCAGCAAAACGGTTACAGACTATTGGACAGGAAAGTTAAACTCTTATTTGCACGTTGTTTTTTAAAAACTGAATATCCGTCTTCTTCTTGAACGCGTCTTCTTGAACTCTTTTGGATATTCATTGACTATCGCACAAATGCAAGCGAAAACTGCAAAGTAGTTCCACAAATTCCGCAATAAATCCCACCTTCCATTAGATCAAGGCGAAGTTACGAGGACACATACTACTCGCATGCGTCATCAGTAGTACCCACCGTTACATGGGTAACTCGGGTGCATTAGCTGGCAATTGGTCAGGTGGCAGTTGATCTGTTCGCCGAGCTTGGCATTTGATTTGCAGACGCTTCGTCACCGTTCGAGGAGACATCTTCAGTGCACTGTACAGTGCACTGCACAGACGGTGTCTCCTCGAATGGTAACGAAACGTCTGCAAACCAATTGCCAAGCTTGCGGAAAACAACAACAGCCACCTGGTCATTTACGGACATCCAAACGTATCTGGCAAGAACAATAACTTTACCAGGGCTCTGTTATATCATAAAACTGCTTTCTGTAAAAGTGCTTATCTGAAAATAAATAATCACGGGTTAAGCCACCGTTGTGCAGCTTTCCTTACGAATAGTCCCGTCACTATATGATTATTGGCAGCTGGAAATCCTCCAATCACTACACATTCGGTAACTGCTTGTTTCTCATTGCTAATACCATTTGCGCAAAACTCCACTACTTCAACGAGACCTAAACCTAAAGCTTTGGTAAATTTTCACCCACTCTTACAATCCTTCAGCACTCAAGGAAGGCAGGTTAATTCCCAACATGAAAACGCTGCGCATTCCCACGTCTCATTTGGAATCGGAATCCAAAACTTCAACCTCGACACTGGCCACATCTACCCCTGTTCATACATCTACCAGTGGTATTTCTTTAAACGTCCAAAAACCAACTGTCATCTCACCCACCTTGGTTGCAAATGTTGGTCAGCCGCAGGGATATCGACCAGTTCATCTGATACTGATTCCAACCTCTTCCTCAGCCGGGTTGACACAGTACATTGTATCACCAAATGTGGCAAACTCGACGCCAAAAAACAACTTAACTTTGACAGATAGACCTCAAATCCCACCCGATGTATTGGTTACCTCAGCGCAGACCAAACAGCATGCTTCCGCAGACACCTCTGGTCAAACTGGACAAGAAATTCGGTAAGTTCGACGCAAATTTGAATCTCACAGAAACTGTTCCAACCAAACAGTAGATAGTAAGTGTCTTGAGCACACCTCTGTTTGCAGCAGCCCCGCTTAAGGTACACAAAAAAGCCGATGTAGTCGACTCTTGAAGAGTACAATGAGAAAGTTGATACCATAAAAACAGGCTCCTTATTACTATGACTTACTGCATCGCCTGACTGAGAGGCAGCAACAATGGTCTTCCTACCACTGTGATTTCATACTCAGACAAATGTAATTTGCAGGACCCTTGAATGAACCTATGCAATACATTCTCTAACTCTAAGTTATGGCACAAGTTCCTCCAATAATTCACAGCCTTTTCGTAGACTAGCCTCTGGTAGCCACTAACAGCAGATGCACCTCGGTATAGTCGGCATTATTCATTTACTTCCCTCATACATTCTATCCTTCTAAAACCAAATAAAACTTGCTTACTTCCAGTCAATCTGATGACTCCAAGAAACTAAAGGTCATACAGAGAAGAATTTCCTTTCGGGTTATCTTATCTGTATTGCACAGGCTGGGTTACTAGTAAATGGAAAGAACGACGCAAGAAAGAATAAAACTAATCAGAATAAAATGAGGATTTGACAAGGAGAAGAGACCATGACCTGATCCTTTAGCCTGATCCCGGAAATGACGTGTAGAAATCCTGCGAGAACCTTAACTAACAGTTCAAAACCTCTGATGAAAGTAATCCGTGTTGTTCCTGATTAAGGAGAGTTATGTGCAGGCTTGACAACTTTGGTGGTGGTGTCATCACTGGTGCCTTTGTGTCCCCAAGTCTTTTGTTCCACTTGCCAACTTATTGATCTGATCACACCAACAATACATCAGGTGGCTATATTGCTGAAGCGAGCTAATCTTGCATGCACTTGTTCTTACCTTGAGTGCAAGGTGAGCGAAGGATATCGGACCGTACGTTCGGCTGAGTCTGGAGCCGTTCAATCGAAGAATTATGAACACCGGTTAATTAACATTCATGAAAGAAAACATCTCAGTGGTATAATGCGCGAAACGCTATTTAGGAACACCAGTTTTTCTCGCTTGCTCACACTCTGGTTCACATAGGAACACTCACATTTCCCAAACTTGTTAGTCAAAACGGACTCTCAGTAAGTTTATGGTATATTTTGTTATGATGCGCATCGAAATGCTGTGCCTAGTGGAGAGGGAATGCGAGCTGTTATTTGGGACATTTCGCTGATCTATTCGATAACTCCCTGTAGGCTGCGATTGCCGGACTTTATGTTCAGGGTTCAAACATCAGTGCTGAAAGACCACCGTAAGCGTTTTCCTCGTTATCAACACTGATCGACAAGTCTAATCTCTGTACGCGCAACACAGCAGTTTATTTCACTCCAATGAATCGTTAGTGGATGGGGAAACTGTGTAATCACACAGAAGTGCTGCCATTGGCAACAGATGACTCACAGCGGAAATTGTTCGATCAACATTTTTGTGAACACTTTACTGACCGGTTGCTCCGAATAAGGCACCCAGCGTGCCAGAAGTTTCTCGCGGACTCTATATGGCCATCCGAAGTGAAGATTGCTTGAGGGGAGTACCCACAGGTTGCGTGGGCATTTTTAATAAGTGCCCAGTTGTCCTCCGCGTTCACAAAACCTTTTGGTTAAGCATATGAAGCACAGAGTCAAATCAGCAGGATGTCATATCTGATCTAGTCACAAATAGACTAAAGTGATTTTCGGTTAGGTTGAAAATAATCCAAGCAGTTCAAACGGGTGGATTTGCTACCGCAACCGTATGTGAACTAGGGAAGGAATTCCCAGTAATAGGCACCAGGGTACAGGATTTTGTGATGTTTTGAATTCCATTCCCGAGGTAAGTAAATATCATGTGGGTTAAGCAGACGGAAGGATCAGTGTAGCTCCCTACAACAAAACACCTAAAAATCTGTTCTTTCCTTTTTCCCTTCGAGTGGAAAAGATGATAGTTCAAAGCTTCAATCATACTGCTTAATTAAGGAGAACACTGTTCCGTTCCTGTATATCTGATTGTGGAACTGTCCTGCATAAATCCGGTCAGAAACCCGTAAAGCATTATGACAACGTCGGTGTACAGCTAAAACAAACTCCTCGATAGCGTGAATGCGATGAATAGATGATTTGCAATTATATGATGGGATCTGAAGGCAAAATGGCTGCATATCCGAATGAAACGTACGTAAAAATGCTTTGATAATGTGTAGTAATAACCGTTGCATGTCTTGAGATGCACTAACGGCTGCGCATAGTCTGGACTGGCCTTGCGAGCACCCACTCAGTGTAATGTTTCAAGCAGTAGGAATGTGCAAATCAATAATTTATTCGGCAAACAGCTGTTCTAATGTTCTGTTAAAAATATGGACGTTCTAAGCCTAGAAAGGGCTGGCAAAATAAACAGGGGAACTGAACAGCGCTTCAAGGTCTCTCACTGTCCGAATATATTTGGACCACTACTTTCACAATCTTGTTCCGTTTTTCTTTGATTCGAGTATAAGTAGCTCAGAAGAAGGCTCTGTTATAATTATACGTTCGCCATTCTGATGTAAGTAGCGCGAGTCCTGTTTACAGTGTCGCTTGGGGTTCAGTGAAAATCCTCCGAACCGCAGCGTAGTCCGTCCGAAAGCTTCATCAATGAAAGAATATATCATATACACCTACTTGAAATGCTTTCTGGTGCTGTCACCTCGGTTCGTGATTGGACAGGAGCAGTAGACTACCCAATATGAATGGACAATGAATTCATCAATTGAGTGTCCTTGTCATATGAATATCTGAAGAACAGTTGTAACCTGTGAGGTTCATCAGCAGGAAAATAAGTTTCACAGTCTTAGGCGGATATTTCGTGATACTTTCTGGGGCTTCATCATAAATAAATCAAGATGGCTGCATCTTTTGTGTCATTTGCTAAAGAATTAAGTGCTGTTTGAGATCTTTTACTGTAATTTGTGGAGCTCGGGATAGCTCAGTGGTTAAGCTGTGAACTTACTAACAGGATGCTCGGTGTTCGAACCCGAACTCTGCATCTTGGCTGCTCCTGTCAAGGCTTGGGTAAACTGGCAGAATCTCAACTATCGAACTTCGTTCGGATGTCGGAGTAGCTATGCATCGAAGGGGTGTTATAGCTGAACGATTGTGTATATTATTTATAACTGGTTTGTTTAACAAAGCTGTTCATTATAGGGGAAACATGTCTCAATCACAGGCAGTCAGGTTGTTCTCTGTGGCACGCTATAGAAGCATTCATTACGATTAGTGGTGACACTCAAACGCTCTCCACTGCTTCATCATGTTGATTTAATTCTCAGCCAGGCACATTCTGTTGCTCGATGACCAATAAATGAGCGTCTATCATCACAAGTTTTTCTTTCTCCAATGAAAGTGTGGCAGGGCTAGTTTCAGTCTCAAGAAACGAATACTTACTTTAGAGAATTGATATCCCTAAGTAGTTATCACCTGGAGTAACAGAGCATTCTTCTCCTTAGCCCATGTTAAAACTGATCTGTACAATGCTGTTGTCACTTTTGGCCTTGTCTCGGTGACCATTCAGGTGTTTCTTTTACTATGACTGGTTCAGTGGTCCCAGTGGAGATAGTAGGTTAAGCACTCACAACCGCTTCACAAATGTTACCTCTGTATGCTCAAGCCACATAGATCTGAACACATCACTGAACACAAGGTGTGCACAGTCTTAGCTGTGTCAGCTAGGCCCTTCAAAACAAAATTTACCACAGATAACCTGTCCTTGGTGTGAACCATTTTGCTTAGTGGATAGGTTCGATCCTGTGACTAGACAGTGAAATCCGAAAAAAGCAAAATTGTGCGCAAATCAAACAATTTTGGGATAAATTGAATTAACACCAAACAAACGCCCAAAAGATGTCGTTGTAGAAAAAATCGTTCTTTTTTATTGACGGAACACATTAATCCTACGTTTTCCGAATCCTAGCGGACTCTTGTTTTTGGTATTCTTCAGCCAACTATGCCGTACAAAGCTTCTCTCATATTTCATTTGGTACGATATTTGAGATGTCGCGGTACATTGTCTAGGCGGAACATACCACTAACAAGACCGCCGAGAGCTCTGATAGAACCGGCTTGATCCTTTTTAAAACTCATTGAGTACCACTTCCTCGAGATGGTATCATTGCTCGCAAAGAAACATGCATGAAAACCCACGATGAAGAGGACAGTGACGAACAGGCATCAATATATATACATAATATATATATATATATATATATAAAGTGATGAAACCGACTTTAATCGTGACTAACGTTCTTTGATTGTACTATGCTGTCTGCTACATTGGATGGAATGGCAATCAAGCCCTCCCATATTCCCCGAGTGTTTCGCCTAAGGTTCAACCTCGGTTTCTCACCCTAGATCTGGCTTTACAGTCAGCTTACCTACTTAAAGAGACCAAGCTGGGCTCACCTTTAAGGCCTGTCTAAGAAGCGAAATACAAAACAAAGCCACCGGATAACTGCACTCTAGAACTGGTTTTTTGGTACCCATAAATCATACATGTAGTTGATATAGTGAGCGGTGGTCAGTAGCCAACAGGAAATGAACTGTGGTCGTCAAATTGCATATTGTCAATATCTGTTGGATAAGTACTTTGTAGAACAAGCAAGTGGTTTATCATTCGGCGCAGCCATACGACTGCAGCCAGGTTATCATGACAAACGCAACCAATATAAAAAGAGGACCGGATGAATGAAGAATTGCAAGTACACTGGACCAATCAAGAGCCACTGTCCCTAATTTTTTGTCCACTTTATCCGGATAAGTTTATGTGCGGTAAGGGGAGAACGCTGTCTCAGGGAGGAAATAAATTCGCAGTGTTTTTCCTCCAGCCAAATGGAAAGTGTCTGAGTGGAAACAGACACTGAAAAATTAACAGTCGCTTTATGAATCTCCGGAATTGAGATTCGGTGAACAAACTAATTTTCCTAAGACCAAGTGGGCGACATGCACGACAAAACAGATGATGCATTCGGAACAATGGGTCTCCTTGATCCCTTTTACTGGAATGAGAAGCCATAAATTATGAGGCGTTAATATTTCCATTTGTATTTATCAGTGGTTAGATTCAATTGGATATCATCGATTGCAAAACATTTCTTAGGCAGATCACGTGGCCGGTCTTGCCAAGCTGGTCCTGTTAGGCTGGTCCTGAAACTTCTAGCTTCCTCTGGAGCGACTTTTATCAAAACGCAACAAACAAAACTGTGTGCACAAGAACCTTTGATTCAGTCTGTCCAACTACCTTGGAATTGAAGTCAATCCATCTGACCTGCTGGAGGAATATGTCCTTTGATGTATTTAACTTGTTACGGAATCTGTTATCTATAAATTTTGATTGTTTTGCATCTGCTACCACTGAAAGTGAGCTTAAGTTTTCTGTCTGTTCTCATGACAATAAGTAGGGTTGAATATGATGTCACACAGTGTAGCACCTAGTGATGGTGGTAATAGTTAGAAACGTCGACTGCCTTGTAACTGGATTGTACTAAAAACACCCTGATACAAAGGAATCAGGGGATGGAAAGGAACAGGACAGGCGGACACTTATCGTGAAACAATGCTGATCATATAAATGTGCAGAGTGAGGTAGGTACAGCAATCCATCAATATGGAAACGGGGGTGGGCATAGGTTGCACAACAATCAGATAGGAGATTCTGTGGAGTCAGTAGCATACTGAATTTACATACTTGAGAGAACGTGCCACGTTACACAGTGTTTATCCTCTTGAGATGGTGTGTCAATAATCGTTTGTAATCCTGAGGTCGTACGTCTTTCGTTGTTTATCATCTTGGGTTCATCGCCGTGCGTTGTCGGACCTATTGCACTGAGTCGCAAATTACCAGTAGACCAATGTGTTACCAGCACGAGATTTGAAGACGAAAGCAGGCATTCACTGAACGCACACAGTTGTCTGTGCAAAAACTCCTGCTAACAAATAAAGTTAGGTGCCTGTACTAAACGGCTGAGAACTTATGATAGTAGAAGACAGCAAGCTGAACAACATTCTGTTACTTGCATGCACGAGGGTCGAGGGGAATGTTTCCTGGAAGGCAAAATTGAAAGCCGTGTCCTCAGAAGTCTGGTGGACTTCATTCCTGGTTTTTGTAATTCCGATTTAAGTAGAATGCGTCAGGATGTTTTCGCTACCTTACCATGTGTAACATTTTTCACTGATTTGCATCAAAACTCCAGTTTGTTCACATAATGTACTAAATGCGATCAATTTCATCTGTTTGTTTATGGTTTCAGCACTCATTCAAAATTTCCGCGTAGTCGCTTGCCCTATGCGTGATCGGTTTTGACTTGAGGGAGTGCGAAATTCTATAGAGGCTAATCCCAACTAGGTGCACAAATGATCATAACTCAGGATATGCAATGACTTTTCGTCCTTCAATAAACTAGTAGGTCTTATCACACTAGTTAAGTACTGCCATAGTTTTACCATCAAATTCCAATATATATCCACGATTCCTCGCTTCAGTCCGTCCACAGTTTTCAAGGATGTGGTGGCTAAGTACGAGCACTTAAATGTTGTTTCATGTATTTTTGAACAGCTCCTCGTCTGTATCCATGTGAAGACAGTTTGGAAAGCAAAACTCGGAGCGCAACTCAATGGTCTCGTGGATCAGGCAGTACCGATGGAGGCTTGTAATCTTAAGCTATCATTATATTCCTGCTCGATATCCGCGGAAAAAAACAGTGGGCTGTTTATCTTCTCTATATGGAAATGGACCTAAATTTTGCTGTCTGGTTCAACTATATGATGCCTCATCAAACACAAAAGAAATCTCAAATATTATAAGATAGTATAATATAACAATATAAGATAATATAAGATATAAGATATATACTTTCGTATACCATTCTGACAGGAATCCTAACCATCTGGACCATCCATATCACACTGTTTTCTAGCCCAAATTTTAAGCTTCTTACATTATGGTTAAAATTTATCGTGGTTTGTCCGTTTGAACAGGACGAGTCAATGACAGCGACGAAGTCGTTCGAAAGATCAGTATGCGAGCACAACCTGACACGTTTTCAGCAATCATATAGGACGGTATCTTGTTATTACCTCGTGGTCACCGCGACAGTGTTACGAGACTTGTTTCCGGACATTAACGTTAAAGCTAGTCCAAGGAAACTTTCAGGATAATGTGGAAAAACAGTAGAGTTAGAGGAGAATGATTAATATATTCGGCTCCCCTGTTGAGGAGTGATTTTTGACCCTAGGTACGCAGCAAATGAAGGTGTCCAAATTGTTCAGCTACTGCACTCTTTCGGCACGACAACTCTGTAGGCAGCTGGAAGCGCGAAGGTTGAGTTACTAAAGCCTTCTGAAGGTCAGGGGGGTATATTATCACAAAGCTTTCAGTCAGTAGTCCGGCTAGAATATCCTTGGCTTTCACGAGCTTGTTTCTATGGGGAAAAAATTTACGGTAACATAACGGATAGTTTCTCCAACTGAGTTATTGCAGTAAGCGTGATAGAATTCGGTTATGTTTATTATTTATTATAGAGGTGAAAAAACAATTTCTCCATCTTTCTACCCGTTTCCCCACCCTCGGCTACTTCAGCATTCCTGTCAGTTGTATGGAAAGTCAGCTGGCACATTTGTCGGCCTGGGTACAACAGTTACAAAAATCCCCTGGGACGACGATCACTTCGCATCAGTTGGCAGGCTATTCCCATCGGTATTGTGGAGCAAACGCATGTCGAGTGGTTGAAGGCCAAACAAAAGCACCAAGCTTAGACACAGAGCTGTCCTACACTCCGAGCAACTCCAGTCTTGATAGTGCCTATTCAAATCGAAGTAGTGGGTTGTTTCATTGTGTCCTGTTTTTTCCTTCCATATTGTCGTGTTTTTTCTTGTCAGCATGATATAATTAAAGCCTGCTGCCGAAACCTCAGAAAGTTTTCGTTTGCTTGTCGTATGACCATATAAGCCACACAATAAGACACATACGTAGATAACGGAGATAATGAACCCCATTTTCAAACAAAGGAAGTCGTATGATGCTATGTCGTAATTAACACTTCCTGAAGGAACAATACTCTCTTTTCTCGAAATAAAATCATTGGATAGAAAATAAAAAAATTTCCACAGTCGTAGATTGTTTTATTCTTAATAGTCAGAGGCATTATTCAGACCCGTCTACAGTCTAAAAATCAACAGTTCGACTTCCCGTGACAAGCAACATTTCTGCAGTGACATATAAGCAAGAACGTTTTCCTATCGCCGAGCTGATCTTCTCTAGATTCCCAACTGTGCAGTCGAATCTGAATGGATGTTAGCAATCTTGCTTTCAAATTCATGCATTGCAGACAAACTGGAGGATCAGAAGTTCGACATCCCATTTGAAGGTGTTCAGTCATCATTCTAGGAGAAGATGTCACTCGTCACACAGAGGGTAGGGCTGCGAAATTGCTTCACAAGTCGTTTTCCGGTATGCGGACTTCGCGTCCAAAACATTGCATTCAAAATCACTGCATTTGCGGGGGTAATTCTGATATGCCCTGACAAAGTTGTCCAACTGCTGATGTGGATCTGCATCTTGTTTTGAGTATGGGAATCAAAAGCCAGTAACCGTGTATATTTAACTTTCATCAACCCCGCGCCATAGTACCAAGTATCAAACCAACAAACTTAGCATTGAACGATCATTGGATTGATTTCTCCGGACTTTGATTCCCAGGCTAATTGCCCACTGTAAAGCATTTTCCAGAAAGGCCATTCCTTTGACATCAGTGTGTATTTCCACCTAATTACTCGATCGTCCGTTTGAAAAGACAACAAAACCGCGATGCTTTGACGCGAATACCATTGCCGTTTCGGAGTTTGCTGAAATGGACTGTGCCGAGCATGTAGAGAATGCTTTTGTTTAAGCTGCACTGATTTCGGGACCCAGTTTGCCAGCATAATACTCTGGCTGGGTTGTTATCCACTCGAGGCTATTCGGACCATTACCTTGCAGTCTTAGACCTGCTGGTAGGTTCCACTCCCCTGCTTAACCAGGAAGCGATATTCATTGGTCAGACGGCTGCGGATTTGGACAGACGTAAAGAGTGCCCTGCTGTACTTTAATTCGAAGGTCAAAGTCACAAGAATGTCAGTTAGAAGAGTAGTGAAATCAAGTTACTCCAGTTTGTTAAGGTGACGCTCCCCCACTTAATATGATGTTCCATAAAGTACGACGCGTAATTGAGTCGGAAGAGGCGAGGAAGTTCATAAAGTAAGCAACCGTGTATTGTTAGAGATTGAAGGAAAGAAAGTGAATATCTTAGCATAAAAGTCTTACCTTTCTTGAACAGAAACCCTGCCTAATCCGGAAAGCAACACTTTTCCTCATTCTTAGGCGTTATTTGGACTTCCTAAAAACCGTGTGTGAAAAGTTCCTCCTTGTTTTTGTTTTAGTTCTGGTTAGACTGGCAGCTCCCAACAGGAAATGCCGATGCAAAGGGAAAAGTGTGTTGAACACGTGTTTGGTTGTCCATCCATCTATGGAGTGTCGTGGATAAAGTGTTTTCCATAGGTAATGATAGTGCGCGCTTAAACGCAGCACATCCGATAGAGATATGCAACATCAGCCACTCCTAAATAAGCGACGCTCGTGAAAGCAAAACTGCCAAGGATCTCGCGGGTCTATCTGTTTGCTGTGCTAATGGGCCAGCCTCCGGACATAACCAGGATCTTGTCTCTCAAAACATATTTGAGGTCACTCATGGTCTTGTGCTTGATCACACCAAAGACAATCCCCTCTTAGGTGAAACGAAATCCCCCATCCGCGTGGTGGTCTCTCAATGGGGACTGCTGTAAATCTCGAAAGGTCTGGGTGCCTTTACGCTCCATCAAGGCTTTCACCCGTGTACAACGCAATGAACCACTTACAAAGTTGTGTGAACTAGTAAGCATTTGCATTCATTTATGCAGATGTATTATCCCTGCTGAGATCGGTTTATGAAAGAAACGTTTTTGATCCCAAAAGAACTTTTTTGCCAGGTTTCCTGAGGTTGCTTTCACCTGATACCTTCCATGTAAAATCGAGATACGAATGGTTCGTGCCGGAAGATTTCTTGATGTATGGCCTTACGACTTCACACTTTTAGTCGAAATGATGTGATGGAATTTTTTGTCCATTCGGAATGGCTAATCTTTGTTTTAACGAACTGTATCTGCGCCCCAGTCATAGTACTCTTCTTATGAAGGATACTTTATTACCTGTGATGACGCTGATATGAGGTTCGAAGAAACATGAAGATTGAAGCTGTGAGAAAGCAGAAAATTCTCTTGGGTTTTAGACAGGTTTTTTGATACAGTTTAATTGAGTTCGGTGTAGGCGATTTCGTCAGAACAATCAAATGTAGCTTGTATTTCACCACAGTGTTAGTGCAATCACCTTCGCATTTTTAAAAATACCTTTTACTTTCCAAACGTCAGGTCTTTGGAAGATCATGCTGAAACGTTTGGTTGATCTGATAATACGTTTAGAAAGGGCCCTCAGACAGGACACACAGCGATGAAGAGAGTCCCTGGACAGGAATCGTTCTACCATCTTCCGGAGATTACTTTCCTGTGAACTGACGTTGTAGGAAAAAAGTTACCATAATTTTTACCCAGTATTTTGGATTTCGTAGACCCAAAAAACAATAAGTTAGCATCCCAGGAAGGTCTTGTTACATAAGCGTGTGATGAATAGGCTAAAATAGATATGTAACCACGCCTCCAAAGCTGTTCCGCTCAATTGTTTTCAGTTCATGCCATATTTCTGTCTGGATGACATTGTAGCTACCAGTTCTGACTCCGGACACAATCGTGGCGAACTTGTCAAACCTCATTTAATGCCAGCTGTGCCTGAATATCATGAAGCCATGAATCACCCTGTCCGACCTCAACCACAGGCTGTTCCGACAGAAGCACAGACCGTCACGACTGTGAACCATGCGGGGCTTGATTCAACAGCGACTCATCCAGAATACTGTCACGTGATCACTGCTCCAAACTGTTCAGGTCCTGTTAACCAGACACTTATCGGACAGTACCGCGCAGAAATACAACTGCTGAAAAACAAATTGCAGCTAGTGCTGACCGAACTGTCCAACGTCAGGTCGGAACTGTCGATACTCCGCAGGACAGAACAAACAGGAATGACACAACATCGAGAAGCCATTGAAAACATTAAGGAGCAGGTCAAGGTTTGTTTAACTCTGGTTTTCAGAAATATATTGATGACTTGTCTTTGCTTCCTACAGGTTCGAAGTTTACAAAAAGCACGCCATTTCTCAGCAGTGGAATAAGTAGTTCAGGTTCATCAGAAAAACTAACCATCTAAGTCTTCTGAATTGGGAAAACAGGATATCTCCCGAAATGTTTCTAAACCTAATGACTGATCTGGGCAGTTCCATGTAGTTCTTTGCAGCCAATGTGTTTCTCTACTAAGTTCATTGTGTATCAATAATGAACCCATCCCGTTCCATGTACGACATGCATGGATTTTCAAATCGCGGGCCACCGGTTGAATGCATGTGTGAACCCGGTGATCGCATAACTTTGTTTGCGTTGATGTGAAAAGCACTCCTCGCTCGTTGTCTATAACTCGCGTGTTCATTGGGGAGAGGTTAAGCTATCAAGACGTCGGCTGTACGTTGAAAGGCGCACTGACTACCAAGGTCGCCTTTGTCGCATGTTCAATTGATTATAGTTGGTTTGCATACTGACTAGTGAGAACAGGAGACACGATCGATACTCCAATAAGTCTCTCAACTGTGATGTCCTTCGGCCGAATGTGCAGCGTACAGAGCCACGCAAGCTTCATTTGAGCCACTATTCAAGATATCTCAATACTTTTCCCTCAAAAAATAATACCATACAATATTCTCTTTAACTAGAACCGACTGATGAATGTGCATCCCGGGGTTTTTAGATAAACATATGTTATGTATGTTATGTATGTATGTATGTATGTATGTATGTATGTATGTATGTATGTATGTATGTATGTATGTATATATGTATATATGTATGTATGTATGTATGTATGTATGTATGCATGTATGCATGTATGCATGTATGTTTGTTAGGTATGTGTGTCATGTACTCACTCATTTTTAAAACTGGCCTTTAGGTTTTTAGCTAACAATAATGGAGAAAAAATTCGAAGAAGCAACCTGGGTGTTTTCTTAAGTTTCTCTCTACTTGTCACGGTATAGCTGTACGCCACTTCGGGTTGTTAACTTGCACCAGGAAAAACGTCTACCCAATTTGTAAGCGAAATATGAAGGGCTGTATATGTTCTATGCAATAATGACGCAGTATTGAACGATGTACTCCCAATTTGTCCAACTGCACATACAGTTTCTTAAAACTGCCATCGTTCCCTTAGATGAAAACGTTCAATAGAACCGGTGTTAATGTATCGAAGAGATGTTTGGAATACCACTTGCAAATTACTGGAAGTCCCCATACATCCTTGTACATCTAGTGACTGAACGTTCTCTCATTTCTATCGCGTTTACTGCCCTAAAGTAAATTTGACTAGTATTCCAGTATACTTGCATTGAGCGTGCGATGTTCGAGTATCTAGCACATTTTACATTCACGTCGTATGGGTGTCCAGTGAAAACCAATGACAGATATTCGTTCAATGTTAAAATGAATGATGGGGTTTCGCCTGTCCTTTAGCAGCCACTCAGTTTGCACCTAGCTTTGGAGTAACCGGAGAAGTCAGTTGTTTTTCTTTTCGCTGAGGAGACAAAACCTCTGAATTGTAAGTGCTGCTTCCTGAGACTCATAAGTCTGCTATTGATAATTCGTAACCCTTCAACGTCAAATAGACTGTCTATATCCGAAAAACAAGGAGTCATGGGCTTATAGCCATTTGACACATTAGGAGAAGCATGGGTAAAGTACTCAATCAACACGGCGGAACAACCCTAAAAATGCACTTACCACACCTCACTTCTCCTTCACCATTGGCATACTAGCTTTCTTCAAGATTATTTTTGTATTCAAAATAAAAATCCAGCCACTTTCCATCGATCATGTTTGGTATGAAGTTTTGACTTTGAACACGTCTCATCTACATTCTGATCTTCTTACTCAACAGCGCCTGACTCAAAATTCGATTGAGGTTGACAACCTCCCTGTACATTTAGCACGACGTAGCATCGACCATGAACTATCACTGTATTCGAAAGAAGCATGCGAGACAGATGAGTGGATTAGAGATTTGGATATGGCTATCGAAGACCTCCGTGTTTTGGCCCTCACCCGGCGCTGCAAGATTCATCTTCCAGATATTGAAACACTTAATCTGCATCTAACACGAATCGGACAACGACTGAAAAATTTCAAAGGTGAGGAAATTCTAACCCTGTGTAATCACTGCACCCACAATCTAAGAGAATTAAGTAAGTAGCCCGCACTTTCGGTCCATCTACGATACTGTTAAATTTGTAAAAAAAAGTCACTAAGTCAACGCGAATCCCTTTATGAAAATAATGCATTATCGGAATTACCCTATTCCCAAAACGTTTAGAAGATGGGAATGATACGAACGCTAAAACTGAAGGGGGCATTTTCATCAAAGGTATTTAAAAGGAGCCTACTGAGAGGTCACTGGTTTTGACCTTTTACTATTGACAGACGGTCCATTTTTAGCTCATTGAAAATATACTCTGGTTCTCATGGCTATTAATACTCACATTGTGAAGTATTATAGTGTTCCTTACAAAATAAAACGATGCGTGACCGAAAGTTTGATGAGTCACAGCATCCACCCGTCTGAATTATCTGAGAATGACCGTTTCGTTGCGCTTAGGATACTCAACCAGTTCACCTAATAAAGACTGTCGATTTCTACCTTGTGTAGGCCTTACGTGGCAAGGCAATCACCAAAAGAGTGATTTACAAAGAGAGCCGCTTCTGAATTGAGGTGGCTATCCTGGAAGTTGTACAACAGTGCGTCCTGTTAGCCGTGGTCTAGACAGTCGGCCTTTTGGAAAGGCTGAATACCTCTTGGTGGTCATTCAGTGAAACCTGTCTTCAAGGAATGCCATCGGAAGAACCGCAATATTCCTAAGTACAGGATGCTCCGTCTCGAATTTCCGTGAATATACGTCCAAATGCCCAAAAGCAATCAATAAAGTTATCCAGACACCGTTGGACTATATTAAGCAATTGCGTAATACGTACGTTGATACAAGCCAGTACAAGCTTTGAAAATAGTAGTTGTTATCTATCACACAAGCATTAGGAAATAGTAAGAAGAAGAGTAAGGAATGAGTGAAAAAAACGTGTTTTCAAAAGAACCGACAAAGAACCAGGTGCGTACACCCTGAAACAGCAACAGACCTGGAGAAAGATGTCATCAATTGGAGTGCCCATGCATCCACTGCGAACTTCATCCAGTGCAAGCGTGGCAAGCGACGAGAGACAAACTTTAGCTGGACAGTCTTTCCAGAAAGTGATAGCAAGACCGCCACTGATATCCGTTGCTTGTCATGTCCTGTAGGGTTTCTAACGATGAGCCAAAGAAAATTATATACCTCCTGATCACTGAGAACCCACAGCACCCAGCTTGACTGTAGCCGCATTTATTTCTCTGGATCAATTCATGACCTCACTTCCTCGGATCATTCGCCAGCATGGGTTTGGAATGAAAAACGATACCTTCGTTGATATGTCCCACTCCTAACCCGATTAGTTTTTTTTGCTATTTTGTTGGCTCCGCTGTGTTGGCGGATCGCCAATGCACCACTTCATTGCGTGCAAGCTGACGTCTGCTGTGCGGCGAAAGCACTTTTAGTAAACCATCTGGAGGTGTCTCATGTTTTCACTTTGGAGGCCGTGAGGTTCGAAAGCATAAAAGAGAACCCCTATTGCAGTTTCCCGGTGTACACGGCCCTTCAGCTTCTGTGGAAGTTCTAATTGACGCCATAAAACCCGCCTGTTCGAAAATGTTGCTCGGGCTTTGCTAATGTATCACAGCCTTATTGCAGCTTCTTACAGCTACCAACATGCGTGAAACAATCAACAATCTTAGGCTTCTAAACTCGAAGATTTACAATGGCATAATGGTTGAAAAGTCCAAAGTAAAACTTTTATTTAGAAGGTAGAAGTGTATTGCAACACACAAAACTACCTCGGTGAATCTGTTTTTAGGGGATTGTGTCGATTAGTAGTCGTTGAGTGAAAAAAACTTTTCCTTCACATAAGCGTAGTCAACTATTCCTTCCTCAGGTGTGAATTCGACTCCTAAATATCCAACCCCTGTTTGCACATTTCAAAACGATACCGATGTCAAAATTTATCTGAATTGGTGACCTAGGGCAGCCATTGTACAACCAGAGATGTTGGAATAAAGGGCACGAAGTATACAGACACATTTTGGGATCGTTCCTTTTTGTCCAGGTACATATATGTGTTATTCTATCCAGAAATTAAAGGTCGCTTTGAAGTTAAGAAAGACAACACCTGTTAGTAAGCGTTTTATATGCCGCCGCCCAAACATCTGACACAATGTGAAAATGTGACCAGTGCACCGCCTATCTGGTTGAGATTCCACTTGATGCTCTCTGATTTGTCTAACGTGCGGAAATTAGGCGCCACTGTATTAGACAGGCTAGCAACCACGTTGTGGAAGGTGTTCCAAATTCGATGACTGGAAAAGCCGATTCGTATGCTTTTTTGAGTTAAGTCAAGATGACTACTTGGCCTCAGTTCTACGGGACTTGTTCTTGTTTCTGAATGAGTCCAAATAGTTTAGAAAAACGCTGGTATTTTTTTAAACGCAGGTAGTTTCATTTTAAGAATCAGCTGCATTTCTTTTGAAGGCGGGACAAATCAGTACTAGACACAGTACTAGACATAGATCAGTACAGGGGACACAAAATGGCAGACTACGAATCGCTTTCAGGGAGTAAAAGGAAAGACACGTACAGTAGCTAAACTGCCTAGCTATCTAATCACTGATATATCACGTATTAGAGCTTCAATATTATTTTTTATTAGGTCACTGACAAAAGGCCCGTTGAGTCCTCCTTGACAAATTAGATGAAGCGGCTTCCGTGCAGCTTCCTGACTGCACCAGTTTCCTTCATTCCTTGATATTTCTGGTCCTATCATGGTTTTCTGCCCATACAAAGGCTTTGTTGGGGCTGACATCTGACAGACAATCTGACCATCAAGAAGACGCAGTATGGCTTCTGTAACCCAGGGTACGCCTTCGGGAACTCCAGAAGCAATCTTTTTGACGTAGTGTACAGGCCCTGTTAGTTCTTCTCAGTTAAGTTTAATTTCCTCCTAAAAGGCCGCCTGCATATCATCGCACAATAAGCTCTGGTATTTGGATCATATAGCTTTCCCTTTGCTAACTCCAACTGATTGGCTCTTCTCTTAGATTTACCTGGGGAATTTAGTGAAAATCTGCATTGGACGAGAGCATGATCTGAATCAACATTTGTACTGCCGAATGATCGAATGTCAAGGACTGGACCTCGTCATCGGCCGCTGATGGTGATGCAACCAATTTGGCTTCATCATTGCTCAGCAGTAGGGACGCGTTGGTTGGGTCTAAACCCAGTATTACTCGGAAATAACTGCTTATCAGCAGAAAGTTGCAAAAGACAATCACTACTGCCATTACTTTTGGCATCTGACCTAAACACACCAGCCAGACGAGCCCCTGTTGGAATGAAGCACCCAACTTATTTGTTGATGTCAGAATTTATTACAGCGGTGTCTGAACACTTCGTGGTAGACAAGTGCATAACTGGACAGAAAGGCAACCGTGTCCGTCATTCAAGTTCTTTGGCAGCGTTAGTTGGCTTTGAGCTACCAGGCTTTTCAAACGATCAGAGAGGGCAGTCGTCTGTTTGACAGACCTCCATCTATTGGTTAAACTATTGACAGAAACTATGTGAATGTTGCATTGGCATCCTTCAGTATAGCTCAGTGCGTTGCTGAAAGTATCCACGCGGCTGACATCCAGTGTAACGAGCAAACGGTATCTTCGAGTGACGCGTAATACCAGAACCTCCGGGAAGGCAAAACAAAGTAGGAGCTGGGTTTCTATGAGATACTATTAACATAAGACATCAATTCACAAAATGTACAAACCTCGACAGTAGATACTCGTCAACAGCAAATGGTCCACTTGGACTACAAAAGTACGAACCAAATGAGCAAGCAGGCTCCCACGTGAGACAGTCACACGTGCGTAAGGTCGGCCACAAATGGCTGGATGACCTCAAGGCCAAATGGGTGAAGTGGTAAGGACAAACAAACGTCAGTTCATATAGACGCACTAAACACAAAACTGGAGCGGGGGTTACAAATAGGGACAAGAAACGTGGGGAATTTCAAATGTCAAAGTTATGGACGATACATCCAGACTATGCCTTTTTTCATCATATTTAGTACATGCCGTCTAGCTGTTTTCCTCTCAAAAATAGGACAATTTAAAAGTTTTGGACGTGCTATTCCGAGGATTTCCCTTTCTTTTGTACTTAATAGCGTTTTAAAACTAGATTTATCTCATCTGTATTATGCATGTCAGCAAATAAGAGATCCACCGAATTGAATTACAGTTGTCCTCTTCGATACATTATAATTTTGGAGGATAATTCGTTTAATCTGACGCCAAAAAGTGAATCGCATTTGTTCTACGAGAATTCAGTTCTTACGAATCAGTGGTCTGTCTCACTTTACATCTCAACTTCGTCGCCTTTTGCTTCAGAAGTACACTAATATATGGAAACTTTCCTGTGATCTCACCATTTGAAATCCAGCATTTACTAACACTTGTCGTGATCATCTTCATTCTATGGAAATTGCGTGATTTTCTTCTCACTAGAACAGATTATGCTTTTGAAATTCAATGATCCCCAATTTGCTTTGCATGGCTTAGTACCGACAGACTTTTTACCTTCATTCGAAGAAGAGACGGATATTCTGCGGTGTATCAAAAACCTGAACTCATTTGCCTACACGTTCAGGAATACGTGAGATAGGTTGCTCAGCCTCACAAAACCATGTCCAATGTCCCTTAGCTGGTTCTAAGGGAATTCCATTGAAAGGCTCATGGATAAGCCAAAAACATCTGCAAATCCGAGACATTTCTTATTGATAAGTTTTGTGGTGTTGTAGTGGTGATGTAATATGTGTCTGAAATATTCCACCAGACAAGAAATTGCTTCAACCTGAGGAGACGGCTACCACGACAGAATATATAAGGAAGATGATTTCTAAAAGATTTCCCGGTTCACTGCACGACTGATTCCCATGGGACTTGCTGTATAGTAATGTGATTATGTGTGCTTTTCTTGGTAGTCTTTTCATCACGGTCATCCAAATCAGGTGGATGTGCATGACTACTTATGGCTGTAGTACGCACTGAGTACTAGGACGACTGCACTGGTAACTGACCTTGGCCTATTGTCAGGTATAAATGACGCCTTTTTTTATAGAAAACACGTATCAGCTGACTAGGATCTGATTCTAATTGAGCTCCCCATAGTTAGATATCAGCCTCTGTAGGTATCCCATGTTGCTTCCGAGTCATCAGTTAATCATCACTAGATGCTGTTGTTCAAGAGAGTAGTCTGTTGTTCCATAAAGTTGTTGTTCCATTAAGTCACCAAGAGTTCAGTACAGCGAACACGTTTCTCCAAATACGATCCGAAACTGTATCTAAAACAAAACAGTGCATTCCATAGTAAACGTTTACAAATTTTTGCCACTATTAACATAAAAAAGTGTTATTTTTATCGAAAATTGTACCGTTTACATAAGACGAAAAATTCGACAAGAGTGACTTACTAGGGATAGTAGACTATGCTTGGATCATATAGTCGTTGATTCAATGTAGTCTAGCCTGCGGTTTACGCCTTGTCTGGTTTAGTGGCTCGCGCAACGCCTAAGCCACGCCCCATTCACATTCATTTTTTTTCACTACCCCGATTCATCATCTAAGGTGCCTAAAAAAAGTACAACGTCATCTTGGGCGTCGTCACTGGCTCAGACGCGAATCTGCGCGCACGTGACCCTGACAAGCAAAAGGAGTTGTACTAAAAACAAAGAATTTACCAAACGGGTGCTTACCTACCTTAACTACTATGGGCCTCAATTTAATTTAACTACAATTTAATATACAATCAGCTAGAGCAATTCAACAGCACCAATGAGTTGCTTGTAAGATCTCAGAGATGAGTGAAACGTTTACCTCAAGCAGATATTCAAAAGGAACACCCCGACCAAAATTCGAAGTTGACTGCTGGCAGATGAGTAAACGAAACACTGCATGTCAGTTGATCTACTTCTTCATTCAGTAGGTTTTGATACTTAGACGCTGAATATCCCTTGAAGATGAATGTAGTATACTCCTGAGCTGACCGAAAATGCATTCTCCAGGATTCTTCGCTCTGGACATCACGACATTATGGAGTACTCCGTCAGATGCGTTTCAGTTTTTACTATATAACGAGCATTTTGGTGGCTACTGGCTGGCTGGGTCGTGACCCGAGTAGCGAAAATTCCCTGTAGAATTTATGTTTGCTTTCTGGGCTACGTAAACAACCTCCAAACAGTTGGCTACACACACACACACGTGGTATACAAGCACCGCTGGATTATGGCGTAGCGCGGAGTGAACCTACACCACTCTTCCAATAGTGTACCCCCCCCCCACCGAGGGGGTCGAAAAACCACCCAAAACACTTGTGACAACAGATTCCTGAATGCAAATTAGTGGTACACTCATTTCACAACAGACCCTAAATCTTTGTCACCGTATTCCCACACCAAATCTGTCGACGGCCGTGGCTATATTCCTATTGTCTTATATTTGTGTCTTGATCCGGGAGAAACCCGTTCTTTATAATTGTAATTCCAAACAAGCAGCCATCACAGTGAGGCAGCCAAATGTGCACGAACGCCCACGTTACGTAAGTGAGTGTCCCTCACCCGTGTTACTCAACCTGTTTGTTTTGAGAAATCAATCATATTGTTTCATTTCTTCAGAAGATTTCTGTCAGCGGATAGCAATAGTAGGAAGAAAGTAAGTAATCCGAGTAAGACGTGATTGAACTAAATATCATGCTTGTAGCTCAATTGAGGGGTGCTTTCTCTGAAATTTAAAACTGGACTGTAATAGTTTGCAAGTGGGAACTTGTTGGGTGAAGTCACTAAGCGACGCCGTAATCCTATTCAGATTGGAGCCTTGATAGGGTTGTTTTTTAATGCTTCACTGGTTCATATGGGGGAGGAAGGCATCCTCCTCTGATTTCAAATGTGCGCCTGTGTAGACTTGGTGGCACCATCCTGAGTTAGAGACGAGAGGTAGTTAAAGCCAGTTTTGTGTCGCTTTTGTGTTCCATTGTTGAACCCATTGCAATAATTGCTATCCCTGACGTATGAGTGACAGACACATCACTGCAATATGCTTCCGGAGGCATGTCCACGATAATTTGTCAACTAGAACGGTTAAAGGCAATTAGCAAGAGTAGAGATCGTGCACACAGCGAGGTGCAGATAGGTCCAACCAACCTAAACCATGTGATAATTATTTACGTTGCTTGAAATTTAAATCTGAAATAAGCATAGAGAATAAATGACATTGCAGGTTATGTGAATTCGAGAATTCCCCTCCCGCTACCTACTGTTGTTACATTAAATGTGTGGGTAAATTTGAGCACACCACAGGAGGACAACCAAGTAGCATGGGACCGGAAATAGACTGGGGTTTGAAAAGGGAGATTGCGAAGTTTCGACGCAACATTACTTATAGAGTTTATGAAAACCGTTCGGATGCTCATTGCCAGTGTAGACCCTGAATTTCCACCAATTTTATTACCTACTTGCACACAAATTTGCGTTTCACTGGAGTTATGCACTCATTTGCGAATTAACCTGGCAGTTGGTGTTGTTCATGGGATGAGAGAATGAACGATAAAACCTGGAAAACTCTTCGAACCGAAAGAACCATGGATGTTATGTTCTAAACAAAACGAAGTGGTAAAATACAGTGGGAACTGACACATCAAACGGAGAGAAGGAAGGAAACATTCAGCTTTAGTTCATTGACCCTGACATGGTACGGCGAGGTTTAAAAGTATCTTCGTCTGAATACGCAAGTCTGGTTTCAGTTGTCACGTTTTCGACACCTCTTCGCAGCGAATAACGCTAGGTTTTTCCGGGCAAATACCGCTGCAACATCCCCCCAGTGCTTCAGTGTGGTTAGGATCCAGGAGATGGGCTACTACTCATATACCACGCTTTCTATCAACAGCTCTACATGGCCGTTTCGTTAGATGCTCTGATGCATCACTGTTCCAAGTATGTATGTGCTTCCACAAGCGCAGCTCTATTCACAGCTGTAATCTGAGGTGGCCATAGTATATAGACTATTAGTTAACATGAGAAGTGATACTCTTGCTGTTCTGGATGCGTATATTAGTTTGACTTCACGAAAGCCATGTGGATGACGCATTCGTCATCCGGAAACGGTGACTGCCAGAATAGCAAGAAACTGAAACAGTGAAGAACATCTTTCTTGACTTCCTTGGTACACTTCTTTGTCTGGAACCAGATGGATCAGTTGTCAAAAAGGTTCACCGCAAACTAGAGAACGCTGAATAATTGACACCTCATTAGCTTGGTTCTTAACAGTGACAGATGAGCGCTCATACGAAATCCTTTTAGGTGAGCCACTCGGATAGATTCTCCTAGCGCATCTGAATCAAAATCAGAGAATGTTTAAAGTGAGGTGGATATCCTGATGCTTTCTTAAAAAGAGATTTGTCCATACCTACGTCGGGAAGTCAAATTACCGAATTCCCCAAACGAACGGTCTAAATCTAGCTATTGTTTAGTGACGACAACCTTACAACCAGGATCCATCTTCTGCCTAAAAGTGCTGTGGAACGCGCTTTTCACGCATCCGACGGCCACTTCAAAGGGTATCTATAAATTCGAGTCTGCAAACGCAAACACGAGCATATATAGAACAGAAGTGCATTGCAGCATCTGAAGAAATGGCTGTTTAGAACTGCAAAAAAATGTCTGGGACACCAATAGCAGCCGTACTGGATCAGTGGATTCATTTCGGATGGTTACCTGCCACAGAATATATAATTTTTTCTTGCCTTCTTCGTTTTAATTGATATCTAGTACCAATGGCCACATCAGAAAGAGCTTCAAGAAGAGTACAAGTGGACATGAACCACAACAACGAGAGCAGACAGACAAATTGTTAGTTCAGCAAAACGGCAAGAACATAACTAAACTGGCCGCAGAGTTTTCACAACTAAATGGGATCATGGTGATGCAGAAGGTGGGAGCTGCCTTGAGATTAGTTTTCACACAATTCAGAACAATGTTGTCTATCAAACAAAATGTAACAAGTGCAACAAACGCTACTTTGGATAAACCGAAAGAAATCTGTCCACAAGAACAGACCCTCATAAGGCACCAATAAGAAAACATAATCCACACTTTACTACTCCTGGCCAAGGTTTTCGATTCATCTTTGGGGGGTAAATTATCTGACATGTGGAGGCAGTGGGGGAGTTTCTGGAACTGAGACTCTGTACGACATATATAATCAACCAAATATATAACCTGACCCTATCTACGTGACTGTCGAGCAAAAGACCGTCAAATTAACCAGAGAATTCAAACAGGACGGGTACCAGACTGAAATCCGCTGGCAGTATCACCAACGGAACCAACGGAGGAGACATCACAGAGTGGGACTGATGCAATCAAGCTCAAAGTTTATTCCTATAAGTTTTAACGTGTCTAGACGACGTTCTAACCAACCAAAAAACTCAACTGAACATCTAAACGGTTAGTCATTATCAAAGGTCAAATTTAGGCTAGCGGAACCCAAACACTGCTCACGAACCGCCACACCGTCGCACCACTGTGCTTTGGTAATTTTACCCCTATTAGTGATGCAACGTTTGCAGCCAAACTGACAAACTCAGCAAACAGTCCAACCATCACCCTCAACATGAGCTACCAACGTTCTCTTCTGTATCAGCCCCATGGTACTTCTGGTCTGAGGACCTAACAAGGACTTAACACCTACGTGAACCTCAGTAACTTCCGTCATCACAATTCCATTTCAGGTCCTGTATTGATTGATGTGCTTTGATATTTTCTAAAATTTCCCGGATTACCTAATACAGTGACAGTATATAGCGGTAAAGGAGGTCACGAAATTAAATGAGCTCAATCCCGCTAGAAGGCTTGTTTGCAATATCGTCACCGGGAATCACTTCCTCATGTTTCCAAAGGTTGAATGTTTCTCACCGATTAAAGTCGTTGTTAAATTCAAACCCTGTGATTTTTCCCAGTGTTAATTTCGGAAATGACTTTCCAATCACGCATTTTATAAAGATGAACTTCCGAAGATCTGCGGTGCTCTACGAAGAGTAATGGATGCTGAGGTCCGAAACATCAATCGGAATCAAAAGTAAGTAAGGTCTTTCATTAGCAATCACACTTAGGATTTCCTGTTATTTCTAGGTTGCAGCAGGCAGCTTCTTGCTTTGTACAAATGGCAATAACTTCCAATCAAAACCAAAAGACTCTCCGATCAAGTTCCACAAGTCGCATACTCTAGGACAAAATCGTAACGCTTATGTAGAAAGATGCTGCGCCTAATCTATGGCCATTTACGTATGAACAGGCCCGATAGCGTCAAGTTCTCAAGTATCTGGTCCATCCCAACAAAGAAGTATGTCTTGCTAGTAACCTAACGTTTTAATCTGAACCCCAGGAGCGTCAATTGTTCATCAGGGAGCATAGGAATTCATCAGCTGAGTCGGCTGAACGTTGCCACATACTCATATCCATTTCATCTCTTTTTCTTCTCATAACAAAAAAGTCATACTACTGATACAATGGTTGGACGAAGATTAGGCCCTTCTGCTCACTATGACACTAAACTTGGACATCATTAAAAGCGATCTTGTATGGTGTGTGGTGTGTCAAAATCTGACTACTCATAACCTCAGCTTCCGTTAGAAGTACTTGTTTTTCGGGAATCAAAAAGTACGTTGAATGTAGGACGAATTATGTTATCCACATCGAACGGGCCATTATTCACAGAGGAGGAACCCAATGGGGGAGCAGTCTGAAAATAATGGTACTTGGGTACAATTATTCTAGCAATGCACAAACACGTATTCTGATGAAGCCTTTTGTGCCTAAGGCCTTAGTAAAAAAATTTGCTTGATGTTTCTGAAGGTTTTCTGTAGAGCTAATGGATAAAACCCTTTAATTGCTGAAAAATGAACGTTTCCAAACAGTTCACGAAGAGTCTCTAGCAAACATTATTCCTGTCTCAATGCGCAGTTGGAAGCTAATGCAAAATCGCACTGACACGTTGATGGGGTGGCAATGGGCTTACTACTGGTTACATTACTGGCTAACGTACTTATAGAGAAGTCATCAGTTTCAACAATCGACGTTGCATTGATGATACATTTTTTGTGACGGACCGAGGCGCCAATGGTCCGTCAATGTCACAAAACTTTGGTGGAGCGCACCTGACAACCCGATTTTAAATGCAAAACTGAAAGATCGCAGATCAAATGTCGTTGGCAGGGAACTTTAGAGACTTCTATAGCTTTGCGCTCACACAATAAAATCGAAGCATAGTTTTACCCACGAAAGCATGAATGGTACTCTCGGATGGCCCCACAAACATCGGACCAAAGATCCCACAAACCTTTTGCAAGAAAACGCTAACTCAGCAAGTTTTATGGAGAGAAAATATGATGAGCAGTCCGCGCCGATCAGCTGGACTAAGCATTGAGAAGACTGTATCTTCATACAGATCGTTTGCAGGGATAAACGTGCGGATGAAAAGGTTCGCCGCGCTCTGAAACGCTTGCTGCGGTGGAGAGCTTAAGCTTTCATCCTAAAAAAAGCCGTAGCCAGATTCAGCCTAAAAGTCACACTGCATAAGTGCGATCAGTTTATGCTTGCGTACTTTACCTGCTGTTGTGCAACGAAAATTGTTGATATGATGACCAGGCCCTAAACATAACGATTTTGACAGTGCCGGTCTGACAAAGATGGTTTAGGCGCTACTCTGGTTCAATCCGTCGAATCCAAACACCGAGCCCCTGCGAATTTTACTGAAAATCATTTACGAGGTTCTAGCTAGTCACTCAAGGACAGCATATTAGCATGCCTTAGCTGCAGAAGAGTCATTCGCCTAGTCCCCTCATCAAGGAGTGACTTGCGGACATGCTAAACTTTGTGTGACCCCAAATGAATAGACCAGATGTTCCAAAGTGGCGGTAATCCAGCTACGGTCACGTGAAACCTGTGAATCGATTCCAATCTTTTTACTAATTTATGACTAATCATTCTGCAAAACTGATAACCCAGTTCATTTTAATTTCTGCCTCCTAGTAGTAAGTAGTCCGGAGATTTTGAGAGTCCACTTGAATTCAACCACGATGAAACCTACGAAGTATTGATTATGCTAAAGTTATGAATCCCAACCATACTAGCAAGCAACCAACGTTTCAATCCTTCACTTCAACAGATTTATCGATACGGAGTCAAATCGAATTGACGAGGCTCTGGAACGATGCAAGCAAATGACCAGCACACTCTTCACTCTCAAAAGGTGAGCTGAGCCAACATTCGTTAGAATCTATTAATACATGTGCAAATTTTTTTAAAAAAATTATTCTACCAGGCTTGACATTTATAGTGTCGAAACCTCAATAACAATAGTAATACTGATAATACCGCATAAGCTGTTAGGTTTTTGTGGAAATCTCTGATAGCTTAGCTATAGACCGTTTTTGTCTGTCGTTTCTTGCAAGAGGTGCGATAACAAAAACATCAAAAATTGCACAGACACAGAGAGACTGGCCAACAGTTGTGTAATCTTCGGGAAGCACGAAACATGCGAAATTTATCAAACCGAACAACTTGGTAGTTAGACATAACAAAGCACATTACCTCCCGTTTGGAGAAAAGTCTCCAAGTGCATAGCAATCCGGCGTGCTAACATTTGCACGTCAGGTAGTCAGACAAACACTTGTTTGTCCATAATTATCCAAGGAGTGTAAATCGAACTAACCAGTCTACTAGCATTCTGTTCATGTTTGTTACGTTGAATTGGCCCAGACTCTTCATACGTTGGCGTAAACGTTTGAGTTATTTCGGTTAGCTGCGAACATACTGATCAACTGAGTGGAGTTAAATACGAAAGTTACGCAGGGTGCTTTTTTGAACATGTAGGGCGAAAACATTTGGAACAAACCTATGATTTGTGATCAGTGGCTTTTATCCAGCGTGGTAAGTTACAGTTCAATAACAGACATTAATTCAGATAAAGTTAACCCTATTGAAAAGACAACTCCCAGAGGATGTCAGTGCTCGTTTGGACACTTTAGGTAAACGAGTGTAGGGACGGAAGTGTACAGGAACCACTTTGAAAAGCGGCTTCCTGAATGAGGTGGTTTAGAATCCTGGAGTTGACCACAAGCTTAGTATAAATCTGTAGATAATATGTGTCTTTTGACGGCAGCTGCATGCAGATCAAATAGTGTATGCTCATGTTTACCCGTATAAGCTTCATCGATGGCCGTCCCCAACCGTATTTCCGCGGTAAGAACAAAGTTACATCACAGCGTCTTTACGGCGTTCATTGATTACTTTGTTTAAGTACACCTACATTATATGTCAGTCATCTGGAGGACAAACTTTGTGGGGTTAACTAATGCATAGTAGTGTTTCCTAAGTCCTGAAAACCTTCTACAACGAAACAAATTTGTGCACTCTCTGCACCTTGGGGCAAATCCTCAAGCAGCAAACGCCAGTTCCTTTTTCATGAGCGAGTTACTTCAAGCCATAGATTCTACATCGTTTGTCACCATTCTCACATATTTTCCTGGTTTTACTTCTCACACGGAATTAGTGAAAGCTGTGGATCCTCGTGTTGGATCTTGCCATGCTGACACCTGTGCTTGGATTTGGAGGCCGGATAAAAGCGGAACTGGCGCCTGTGGCAGCTAGCCTATCGCTTGACAAATGTACCCATATAAAATCGGGGGACCTAAAGGTAACAGAAGCAATAAACAAAAAACGCCTGCATAAGTGCTACCTAATGCATACCTGAACCTATTCTGTCGATTGCAATGAACGCGGATGTGGATCTGGCGGGTTTCTTTTGTAGCATTTATTTAGGTTCACTGATGAAAGTGATACATGTGGGGAACTGAGCAGCAGCTAGGTTATCAAAGTCTATAGCAGCACGAACTTTGGATATGTATGCTAACTGAGAAGGACCTCTACAAGCATGTGATATATACAAAAAAAGAGCACCGCAAATAACCACTGTTGGAAGTATCAGCTCTACAAACCGTAAGAGATACATCGTAAAAAACCGCTGTTTATAAAGAAAGCGGTTCACTTCCGATGGAAGCCATCTCCAGACAAAGACCACTTAGAGGGAGACATTATATTGAAAGCTTTAGTGGTCATCGCTGTTTGAGGCCAACATATCATTTCAACCCTTTCACTACAGAACTTTCAAATGTAACCAAGGCGTAGCAGTCACAGAGAAGAAACATTCCTTGTAACAATCCGCTGTATTGTCTGATAATTCAAAACCGGACTTCAGTAACACGCACTGCTGTCGTCCTTATACTCACGTACCTTTTTTATCAGGTCGCGCTCCTGTCACAAACCATTTAAGACCCTATCCTTGTCGGCTGCTAAGTGGCCTCAGTATCTGCCTTTTCTACTTTGTACTTTGTTTTTCCCAGAATAAACTAGGTGTAAGTTACAATCCAACTAGTAAGTAGCACAGTTGTAGTCGGTGAGCAAAACTTTTGTCTGACTGTCACTGTCCCGACTAGACATCTTGCTATAAATCAGCCTCACCTGCCGACACCACACGGTTGCCTATCGCTCTTGCATGTAACGAAGTTACGCCATGTCAGCATTTGATGGTGGTGACGGTGACGATGGGAGACTAGCAGCGAAATGTGCACTCTGTCATTTGTTCTGTCTAAAAATGGGAAAGCAGTGAAAGGGAGAGTGAGTTTTCCTTCAGTCATTGACTCAATTTCTGGTAGTACACAGTACAATGGCTCCTCAAGAAAAACATCAAAAAGGTCAATTATCTCCTTCCACTAGTGCTCCCCGTCAGCAGCGGCCTACGACCCTTCAAAGAGCAGCCAATACATTTTTCTCCGTGAGGGTCTGGCATGCGGCGCATTGTACGGTGGATGTTTTCTCATAAGTAGTTAGCGTAACCTTCACCCCATGGAGCAAACAGACTGAGGAAAATTTACGATGATTTTTGACTATCAAAACTAATGGCAGCTACTTCTATTATGCACATTTAGCATCCGTAGCTGCAAGAACGCATTAAATGGTCAAATAAACACCCAAAAATTCTGCATTCAGTCAATGATGAAGACATAAGCGGATATGTCCAACAGAACCAGTGCTTTTGATCTTTGGCCATTGAATACGCATCTAAAAAATTGACTAGTGTTCAGTCATTCAAAAACCATAACTGCACAGATTGTTCGGGTGGAGCCATCAGCCAATCAAAGGACGCTCGTCTGGGGTTCGAATTCGCGTCATTGAAGAGGTAGACCCCAATCTAATCCAGCTCCGGGTGGACAGACTCCGAATAAATTTCAAACCGCGGGATAAAAAGGGTAAAGCATTCAATGAATGCAATTTCTCTACCCGTCCAATGTGTCCGCGAAACAGCTGCACAAAAACTTATATTGATTGCTAAGGTTCCACTCATTTGGGCCAACTTGTAATACACTTTGTCTGTTGACGAATGATTGCCCGGTCTGTCCTATACAACCATCGATCTGACTGAACATCAGTGACTGACTGAACCTCTCTGACTTCGATCTGCCTTGTGATGGATTGTTCCTGGTGAATTTTTGCCCGTAGAGTTATCGAACGGAAAGGAATGCCTTCTTTAACGACTGTGGCTAGGCATGCGTGCCATTTTTTCCAACCACATCAGTTTGATAAGACTTCTTTGCTGTACTAACATACTGTTGGTCTTCGCCAAGTACTGGCTTATGCACCATGCAGTAGCGTGCAAGCTGTGGTCAGGTAACTCTTGTTATGCTACAAAGGCATTTCTAAAGGCAGTACATAACCCGAAGATCTTTCGACTCTGGGTAGATTTCGAGGAAGCCCGTTTTCCACTATCGTAAGACCAAAGTCTAAGACAAAGATCTTTAGAAAATGAGCAAAATCGTGTTGCCACCCGATTTTTGAGCTAATTGGACTTTCGGGAGATTCAGTGCTCGAGTACCAACTGTTTATAAGATGGTCTTGCAAGATGTTGTGGTTTTTGTTGCCAGTCATCATCAGTTTGTGATGACAACGTCGTCTCTAATGAAATGGAGGTTCAGGTGAAAATTTCTAAAAAGAACAACCAAAATCAAGACTAGAGCACAACTTGCGTTGAAAGACGCTACTGAGTAACTCAGGTAGCATACTTTCATGAAATAACCGAAGAAAACTAAATATATTTGGTACGAGTTACATCATGTTTATTCCAGGAAACAAACTCAGTGGAAGACTACTAGATAGCTTAGCTGGAAACGTAACTTCGAAAACTCTAATTGTTTTGCGCAAGCATGCCAAGACCTGGCGCATTGATCCTGGACCCCTGGAAGAGAATCCCTCACTCGGAACTAGAAAAAAAGTTGTTCTTCCGCGTTCTTCCCGTCTTTACAGTGGAGCCAAAATACTTCCTACACCCATAGAACAACTGAGTCGGGCGATAGACCCAGAGATGTACCATTTCTTTATCCACGCCAACACAAATAAACCAGCTAAAAAGATATGTATTCCGTATCTGGCTTTCCTTAGGCTTGGATCTGTGCAGGAACACAGTGTTTGTGAGAACATTCCATGTGTTCGTACCGTTCGGGAACCGACAGCAGAGGAAAGACGAAAGTTGATGGATCGAATCGATACTCTCATGCCAGATCACCAAGCAAGAGAACGACGCATCCAGGTAGGTTGAAAACAAATTAGTCCTCGTTGAGTGTAGTTTTACCTTACCACGAAGGAGAAAAGAAATAATATGAACAACGTGACCGCTGTAATACACATGCCTACATTTCACCAGAAAAACTAGTGACACCGCTGGAGCAAGCAAAGTTTTTGTGGCTTGACACATCACCCTGTTTTCATCCAGTCTTTGTAATCAAACAGCTTGTCATTATCAGGAAACTACACTAATAATCGTTAGTATAAAGGAAGGTTTTTTGTTTCGAGCCTCTCCTGGAGGCTAGAAAAATCGTCAGGCTGGCATAAACTTCATCCATTTCAGATGTCATTGATCGAGAAACGAAACAGTCCAAAGGATCAAATGCAATATCTTGACATATTTCATGAGCTATTTTCAAAACCCCACAATGCGACTGAGTTGTATTCAGGGAAAAAAACACTAACCTGCTGCGTACTTGCGACCCTCGGGAAGCATCATGAGTGCTGGGATGTTACCAGTATACCTGAGCTCGGATAGGAGCAGTCTAAAGGTCAAGGGAGAATCAAACCTCAGGTTCTATAGTCAGAAACTTATGCCAGGGTGTCAAGGCAAGCATAAGCATCATAATCTCTGTATCCCATAACAAGTAATATTTGGATTCCTGGTTTTTTTTGACAAATGCACATTATGACCGCAGCAAAATTCCTGAAGTCTATTATTTGTTAGCTTATTCTGGTGTATTCTGATTGCACTTCGAAATCAGTTTAATTAGTCCAGATAAGCTAAAGTTCGCTGCTATTCGGATAAATGAAAGTAGGCGTAGTAAACTCCTCTTAACTCGGCACTTAAAAAATCCCCTCAGAGTAGCGGATCAATCGAAATCACTCTAATAATTTAGCCTGAATGTTCAGGAAGGTCTCCAAGACTAGGGGATAAGCAGAAATACAACTAGTTTGCATCCACTACCAACGTGTGCGTAAGTTCACAGGGCTTGTGTCTCCATTCTCCGGTTCTTATCACTTCCTAAATAATCCAACTTAGTCTTATGGGTCACGCCACTGTACTCACATTACGATAAAACGGGTCCTGAATTTGATTCAGATATTTGCGTTTAAATGAACCCAAGCGTAACTAGCCGGAAAAGGCCTCTCTACCTAATGATTCTTAAGTTGTCACTCCAGGTGTACTGACCCTTTAAGTTTAGAATGCGTTCAGCTCAGCTAAATGGTAGCCAGAATGCCTCGTGTAAGCACAAGTGTGACTGACTTTGGTCGGTTGCATTTTTTGCCACTATTATCGATTGGACTCCCGAATTCTGGTAACAACAGAGCGAACAAACTTTTATCCATATTATTTGAAAACAGTATTCCTTATCGAAAATCGAAGAGTTTGTGAAAATTCTCTACTCGGATTTCAGTTCATGTGAAACTGCCTGACTAAAAAAACGTTTACATCGCAGATGGCTCTCAGCTGCACGATTTCCCAAAGGGGAATTTCAGGCACTCAGGATGGGAAATTGAATACTCTTGTTTAGGGACACCGACTGTTGGAGTGTTCATTGTTGTGTGGAATCAATTGGTTTGAATCGTGTTATTTTTCATTTTGCCTTAGCCTTTCTTGCCTCATCCGTTATTGGGCGCATATGTGCGGCCATGACATGTACGTTTGTACTGATAAAAGCGTTCTACTGTCTTTTGAAAGTATCGGTGGAATTCTTCAGAGGTTGAAGGGTAATGTTCCGCAAAAATAACTCCTAAAGTATTTGCACTCGCAACAGTAGTTTTGGTTATTTTCCCGCTACACCCGCCTCAGAATTTCTCCTGTTGTGTACATATGAACTCCAGAGACATACAGCTATAGAAAGGACTGAGAAAACTTCAATAGTACTTAGCTTACAATCTTTCTGTTACCTTGCACGAAAAAGTCCATCGTAACCACAAATGGCACTTACAAGATAAAGGAAATGCACGCGATGAACAAGTAGCTTGCGTCAGGATTGTTTTTCTCAGGCTTGGTGTAAATAGGCCCAGTCTATTTATTCAACGATTCTCCCGGGCATGCCCTTTTGGATAAATTCCATGCTGTTTTGTGGAGTCCACTGGAGAAGTTAAGCTTCATTTAGGGCCTGTGACGACTGGACACTTGTTAGTCAAAATGAAGCTAGCAGATTACAACTCCCTTACTGATGCCCTTATCACGCCGGGAATTTCGATAACAGCGAAGGTTAGATATGCTGCCAAGGGCCTGCAGAACTTTGAATTTAGCTAGTAAACGTGTAAACGGATAATGTAGGGTTTTCAGTTGTCAAGCCAATGCTATTCAGCCCAGGGATCACATTACCCATTAGGTCGCTGAGAGCTCGCGACCGGTTTCTTCGGGACTTATCAGGTAGCCGTTTACCAGCCCACTTGGGATATGGGTGACAAACTCGAGAATCATCTCCTTGAAGTGCACTTCTCATTATCAGTTAGCAGAGGTTGTCAGATGTGCATTGCTTTGTGCCACTGTACAGTTGCAAGTCAGCCTCTTCATGTCGATTGTGGCTCAAAGCAAACAAAAGGAGAAAATTGAAGGGTAAAAATGGCTCGCATTACTCCCACTGTTTCGACTGCTCTCCAGTGTTTCGTGGAACCAAATACAAAAAACTACGACCAATTCCTCACCAGCCGCTTGCAGAAACAACAAAATTATTGTACTTTTAGTCCGGTTTATTCCCCTTTGCAGATATAACAATAAAACATATAAGAAACAACAGGACCTTCGATAATTTTCGTTCAGTAGAGTATGTGTAGCTTTCGCGTTTGAAAGAATTGCAACGGAATTGGCTTTCTTCGTGGTACTGAAAGAAAGATAAATAGGTTGGGAAGCTTCGAAGCCATCCTGCTTTTTCTGTCCAGTTAGATGCCATTGCAAATTGGCTTGTACTATTGCCAAATTATGTGTGAGTGCTATAAGCATGTAGTACATAAAAATCAGCTGTATAAGATCAGCAAAACTGCTGGACGTAGTGTAAACCATACTCACAGTACAACACAATTCACAGCTAACAACTGTTGATGGGTTGATGATGGTATAGAACTCCTGAATGAAGTGACACGAGCAGATTAGTGGTTAACATCGTCAGTTCCGTATGGTCAAACAGGATTTGAGTCTCCATACCGGCGTTGTAAACCTACGGCCGGTTCCCTTCTTGGAGATTGCGTCGTCTTATCAATGAAAGACGTAAAAATATACCTTTATGCTAGAGATGTTGAACACTGCAAGCGATGAAATAAGTGCTTCGTTCTACTTGATGACAAAAATATGGGCACCATATCAGGCAAAGAACTACGCATTGGGCAAACGGAGAAGTTACTAAACATCTCACACCGAATTGTGCCATTGCGTGGCCCATAGCCTATGAGTAACCGAATAAGTAGCCTGGGCTTACTGCAACTGCGCCCTACAAGAGGTTTTTCAGTGCACATTTCTAGTGCTTCCTGAATGTGCAGAAATTCTAGATGTATTTTCCTGATTGTTATTGCAGCCCAGCGGCCAAACTATTTTTTCGATAAAGTACCAATGATATCATGTGTAATAAAGCACGATTCAAAATGTCCCCATCTACGTACTTTTAAAGTGACCAAAGTATTTTCCTCATGATATGGGTTAGCACGCACGTTGTGATGATCCGATTTATTCTCCATCAAATTTTTGCAAATGAACTCTAGTTCTGTGTGGGAAAATAGTTTTACTGCGTAAGGAGAACTAACATCTCCCAGTTTCCGGCAGCGATCAATCAAGTAGTCAAAAAACCTGCATCGTCCGATGTTCGTCATACCCAAGTGGGTGAAATTTACGTCAACCACTAGTTGGATTTATTTTGTCCAAAAAAGTGTCTAGCCACACCGTGAAAATTTTGTTAATATGCCTACAGCACCGGGTAAGCTATTAATAGCTTTGAGGAGAATTTATTTGCAAATATTTTACGACAACATACTGTTTAGAAGATTATGGGATATAAAAATGTCTGCACGCTTTACAATGGAGCTTTGGAGCTTTGAATGTTACTTACACCAAGAGAATTTGTTTTTGGGATACATATGTCCATCTCGGAGTACTTTGAAAAGAATAATAAACATGAGTTTAATGCCAATGCCCCCTCAAAAGCAGACACCTGAAGAGAATAGCATGCTTCATGCTCAGCATGTGTTCAAATATACCATTTATTTATCATTTCACAGCATGAATTATAACTCTGTAGGACTGTAATTCTGGAGACGTTTTACTTTCGACTCTCTGACGACCATATACTGAGACAGGATTAGTTGGCTCCATAAATATCTCGGATACATTTTGCCGAGACACGGCGATCGGCTGCTACTTCAGCGTAAATCGTGATCTACTGTCTGCTCCAATGACGGACTCCGAAGACCACACGGAGACCGAGCTGTCCCATGCCTTTCTTAACCGTACTAATCCGGGTTGTTGCCCCCTCCTTGACATGTAGGGTAGACGGATTCTTTGGTGATTCTGACATCGTTCCTGCACAGCAGATGCCAAAACCATTTCAGACGCCGCTGTTAAAAGAGTTGTGATAGGTTATGGTCTGGTGGGTGATTGTTGGTGTGGTGGGTTATGACAGCGTTTTCTAGCCTCGTCACTGGACGCATTTATTAGATAGCGAACTCTCACAATGCGTCGGAGAAATCGATGGTCGAAAACCTCCAGCTTTCGGCTACCCGTTTGTATGGGCCACGTTTCATGGGGTTAAAACAGGGCCGGACAGATGGCTGCGTTGATGACCCGGATGTTTGTGCATAGACTGATCTTGGCTATTTTGCATGAGACGGAGATCAGATGCACGAGAACTCTTTAGGAATTGCCTATACGTAGCCGAATTTCCATTTAGGTCCTCTGCCCAGAAAGACGATTAAACCGAGGCATTTGAACTCGCCCTTTATTTTACGCACATCCATACATGCGGATTTCCAGTCCTATTGGTGCTGCTTAGGGAGTAAGACTATGCATCACACGTTGGAGTTCTTCAAGGTCATTACCCAACAGAACGACAATGTCAGCGCATTCCAAATCAGCAGTCCAGGTTTGGGGACCTAACTGGGCTCCAAAGTATTCCTTAATGCCCGTTCGAGTAACTATTCGCTTGAGAAGTTAAGCAGCGCCGGCTAAAGTAGGTAGCCTTGGTGTACAATGTTGACCTCTGTGGCCTCATCGCCTCATATCGAGCTTTAGCTAATTGAAAATAGGCCCCACTGAAATCTAGCAGTTTTCGGGGGCATCGCCAAATAAGAGGACTTTTCACAATGACTAGTAATCAATCAAATTTGACCAGATCGAAAGTCAACGGAACGTGCTGTGGTAGGCTGCATGAACATGCAACTCTGCACGCAGCCTAGCTGGTCTACAGTGGCTTGTTGTGCAGAGGTTTCCAATGCTACCTACTTATCGTTTACCTGAATCAGCTGGTCAGCGGAAAGGTTAAAGCGGTTAGTGTAGAATCTGTTGGCTATTGCATCGAGAAGTGTCCATTGGTACCTCGAAGCGGAGTGAAGCTTTGGAGAACTATTCTTTTGTCTGACAGCGAGCGGGTTTAGACATGGCTCACAAAACTGTTATCTGTACCTCATGCGTTCCCGTAATCTTCACCTCCATAAGATCTATGATGTTCCACTGATGATGCACATGGTGTGCGCACCAGAATATGGTTTATCTGAGAGGCCGTGTGACCCAGCCAAGTACACGGCATGTGTTGTCGTCCCGCCCACCAACTTGGGCTTTCCAGACACTCGATACTATCAAGAAGTCATGTATTGAGGTCCTCTCGATCACCTGCTGCGATTGCTCATGGGGCTTCCCGTTTAATGTTGAGTCCGAAGTAAACGGCTGTTACAGCCAGGTTCAAAGGAGGCCACCGCAAGCCTTGATGATATTCGATTCCAGGCAGTGCTTAACGCACCAACCCGTGACAAGCGCACCACTGTGGGTGCCCGAGTTCCGCGCTTGTCTACTGTGATAAAGCCAGTAGGAAGGAGTCCGGATTTGTCGTGACCAGAGTTAGGTGACCAAATCTCCGAAAGGCAGGTGATATCTGATCTATGGTCTGAAAAAGTACACATGCAGATGCTTTGGCTGGAAGCGTCAAAGTAACTCCAACAAACACTGAGGGACTTCTTTCTTACGTATAGTAGCCCCAGCTGGTTTCTGGATCGGCCCAATCGCTAGACATCGTTTTCCCGCGACGCCGTAGAATTAACGGGATGACATGTTAGGGGCACTGTCATTGAAGTTTTATGGAGGTTTGTTAGGGATGGCCTCCCCGACCGCGCCCGCTTTTGCTCAGGTGTGTACCTCCAGCAGTTGCACAACTAGGAGCCCGGATTCCTTGCTTTAGTTTCAAATTTATGGACGTATTCGGCTTCACCTGATGTTTCAGGGTCTAGTCTAAACTGACTGGTACGTTTTTTTGTAGATTATATATATATATATATATATATATATATATAGTGACAACAGAATGCGTCTGTGCAAAACAAATTGATTCACTTTAGAAAGGTACGCTGCAGACACAGTGATCACGACCAACATGTCCCGAAATACCCCGGACCTGGCAGATCACTTATCCCGGTGGCGTTTTAACCAACAGTATGTCAGAAACAAACTTGGAAAAAGGAGTTCATCTCCTAATCTAGATATGGTGTTAGGAACCCACTTGTCAGCCATATGCTACGCCGTCCTGGTCAGTCAACAAATCTGTATTGGGAATTTCATGAAATTCAATTAACCCTAGAAAAAAAGAACTGAAAATAGTGGGGAAACAGAATAGGTTATCCAACACTAGACCAATTCACAGCACGCTTTCCAAAATGATCCCACCTGTGAGACTTCAAATGACGTGGAAAAACTTGATTATGTTGCCAACATTCTAGAAGAAAGGCCGACCTCATACAAAGATTCCTGTAAACGGCCTTGAATTTGGTCTCTGTGTTGCCAACATTATTCGAGTCGAAAACACAGAGATTAGGACGCAGGAATCGACAATTATAGGAAAATCACCTTATTCTCTTAGCTCAACTGAACTGTGTCATGTCCGATGAAACACCAAATCAACTTCCCGTTCATATGCTTCGTCCTCATGTCCACTCTCCACCTTAACTAATACTACCGAATTTTCCACTTTGTGAACTGTAACAAACTCCTGTTGGCTTTGTTCAGGTTGATCTCGTTTTTATCTGTGAATAGTGAGCATTGTTACTCTCATCTGAAAACTCTGTTTAGTCTTTGCAGATGGAAGTAAAATGCCTGCATTCGTCAAGCACCGAGACATGAGATTTAGTATCAGACTACGTCAAACAGCATTTTCAGAATTTGGAGATACGTCACCCTCTCCTAATTTGGAAATCCAGATTGCCTTCTACGAAAGCGTTTTTTTTTCTCAAATCACACTAAAAACTATTCTAAAATCAAACATTTATCCTATCCTGTGGCCCCTTTATCACGTGCACTAGTGCGGCTTTACAAACTGTATTCACAATAAACTGAACGGCAGCCTAATGGGGAAATTGTGATTGTCATCGTCTGTGGAGTGTGCTTTCTGGTGGTCATAAGTTGATCTTAAAAAACTAGACTAGGCTTTTCTCTTTCTATAATGTCGACGGCTATCCGGCTTCCTTCCGTTTATTTATTCATTCAGCCCTTTCTTCATGGCTGACATCGACAGATAATTTGTCGGTTTCCGACCTCACAAGGTGTGTGACCTGATTGTGATATCCTCCGTCTTATTGAGTGATTGCACCTCTACTCTCTGCTCCCGCTTGGTTGATATATTCTATTTGCGCATATCTTCAGGAGAAATGAATATTTTGACGATCTGCTTGCATATGATAAGTTGCTTCCCATGACATACACTTTTCAACTACTTGGGAAGGTGCTCTTGTGAAGAATGATGAAGATTTGAAGATTTTCAATTTTAAGTTCGCTTATATTCAGCTCTGCTAAAATCACGAAGCTGTGATCCGAGTCTTGCATTCGAGTGCACCTGAGCTTGCTAGATACAGCAGTGAAGCATCAGCGTTAAACACTGATGTCATGCTGCAGATGATGATGAGCTTTCTAATAATGTTGGGCTTGTGATAGCATTGTTCTTGGACTGACAAAGCACCCTTGGTAGTCTGCATACTGGGGTTGTATGCCGTTTACTTGGTGCCCAAGATTTTATACACAAAGTAGTTTATCCCCTGCTGAAATAAATATGAAGTCGCATGCAGTTCAGAGTTTTTAGTGTCCATAGGTCTTCTCCATAACCCGTAGATCTTGGCGTGGTTTTCTTTCTCTATCGAAGGCCTCACACCATCATCATTTGTAGTAGCTTGACAGGATAATATAGTTGGGGAATATTCTTAATGGGCGAAAAATCCTCTACACTCCCCGAAAGTTCATGCTTCGAGGTGCCATCTTTTGCCTTAATTGTTTTCTTTCGGTCTTGAAGACCTCTTATCATCGTCCCTTTCTGATGGGTTGAAAGTATATGAACCATATAGTTACTGGGTGTCTCTATTCTGATTGGTCTGTAGACCCCTTGATTTAAATCAACAGAAATGTCGAAGTATTCCTTTCAGTTGTTTCTGGTAATTCCTTTCAAGGCATTGCAGATGATAATCAAATCATTTCCAAGTTTATAGCTTCAAAGCGTCAAGATGTCTTGTTCACTCATAATCTTTCCTGGTCCACTAATACTAACTAAAACGAGGTGTTGCTTCATTCTGAGTAGATAGTTCCCGTGGACAGAGACGTGTAAAGCAAATCTAGCGCTATTCTTGCATGATCACCAACTCCACCAGGAACTCTGTTTACCCAAACCGATTCCGGAGCAAGAGAAATGCATGCACCCAAGAGAAATTTCATGACTTTTCCTCAGGGGTGTTTCAATGTTACCGACATTGTTTTATCTGAGCATAGCACTGATTCGCGAAAGGCGTATCCCACTGTGAACTACCGCAATCACATTCGATCTGCGAGCTATTACCACTATTGCAAATGAATGTAGCCTGTGGCCCTAAACGTTCTACAAGTTATTCTCTTTAGTTATGTACCGCAGTCGATTCTCCTTAGCTATGTGCCACATTGAGTCAAAGTGATAGCGCCAGGATTGTTTTGAGGTTCTTCTGCTACCTTCAAATGACATTGCCAGCTGTCTGATAACACAGTACTGGTCGAGTCTTAGTTGCCGCAAATAATTGGGGTGCTCTTTCTTAAAAAAAGACCCATATGGCCTCAGTATGATTTGATTGGCTAGGTAACATGATTAAAGAGTTGCACCGCCGTTACTCAACACTGTTATTCAGCACGTTAAAAACATCTGATTTTCCTCTGAGCTGTTTTTTTTTCATTTACCGGGAATGTATTAAAACAAACCCCACTAAACTAAATGCAAAGGAGGTGGATCAAAGCAATCCAAACAGTTTATTTTCTACCAGGTGCCATACTTGCCACCCGTAAGCCCCTGCTGAAGGGACATCGATTGTTCATCTCTTTTTTAAAAGGAAATACGGACGTTGTGCACATTCAGCGGAAATCTTCAAGACATACAACAATGTTTTGCAAAGAGTCGCTGGACTGTGTTATGTTTATTGCTCTGAATGCCTGATTAATTTGTAAGGGGCATGTGGAGACTGACGCTTCCGGGGTATTCCAATGGAAAATGACGCAAGGATGTGCCGCGAATTCCACTCCTGTTTTAACAGCTGTTCTTCATTGTAGCAGAATCTAGGGGCCAGTTTGCAAACCCAAATGATATCGCCAAACAATTTCCACCACTGGTGGACATGTTGACCATCTAATTTGGATCGTTTTCGGCCAAGTTCGTAAGTAGCATACGGTAAATGGCTTTCCAGCGTTATATCCTCTACTTTTTATGACATTTGCATATAATGGCCATCTGTGGTAAATTACAGTGAGCGGAAAGGGTTTTAAGTAACCGTTGACAAGCTTTTGAGAACCCTCAAGAGCTGTCTAAGTTTCTGTACTTGCTGCACTACCTTTGGCTGGCTCTCTGTTTATGAAAACTCTGTGATTTATCGTAAGAGATATGAAAAATTTACACTGGCGTCAGCATTTCAGAGTTTTTACACCTTCAGTTAACCGTATACAGTCCAGTTCGTTGACTCGAATGTTGAATAACATTTGATATGCACCAAAGACCCTGGAGGTAATACTAGTTCTCCCCTGCTGCTTCTAGCCATTTACCTGGTTCAGTTTTTCTGGTTGGATGAAAGTTTATCTATCCTGTTCCCCATCAAAATAGCACAATAAGATCCCGACTGGCTGAGAAAATACATCGTGAAGGACAGGATAATGGCTCACGTTTGTTTATTTCCACTGGACAGTACTCCTTTGGCGAAGTGCTGTACGAAAAGACAGGTGCCGTTTAAAATACTTTGTGTCTAGTAGGCGTGACGCCAGGGCTCACCAAATCCAGAATCACTGAACTTGGATTTTTTTCCTGCCAGCGCACAGCATAAAGTATCTGTGGGAGTTCTGGGTGGAACTGTCGTTGTTTTCACAGAGAACTCCTTTAATTGGTATCCCTCCAATCCCACAAGCTGCAAAAAAGCAAAACTAGTTCTGCATTTCAAACGTGTGTGGTTCAAAACTCAACACCATCAAGCATTGGCGCTGTTTATTAGGTTTGATAAAAGCAAAACCCGAATCTACTCCCCTACATTTTGGCACAAAGTGACCAATATGATGTAATCGAAACAGAAGAAAGAGTGTGCAAACGAGAGTGGTAGGAATACACATTCTACAAATCCCCTATAATTAAGTGTAATCACTTACCTAATTTAAGAGTAGTCGATTGGCTGATGATGCAAACCGAATTATCTAATGTGCAGTTAGGACTAATGATCGGGTAATTCCCTGTTGATTAGAGGGACATGTAAACATATCATGCCTCTGATGTAGATGACACCAACTGCTAACAAGACATTTTTGCAAAGTACCCCAAAGGACCTTGACATTCTCAAGCCACAGAATATTCATCAAGTTTTAAGCGGTCCGAATGATTACAACAGTTCCGTTTCTCTCTATCTCTCTCTCAATGGAACAAAATTGACAGCCGCCCTCTGGGGCACTCGTACTTCATGGATCTACTCTTGCAAGACACTTTCACCTTCAACTTAGCGTGTGAGCCATCCAAACAAGTGTTCCACGCCAGTGCTTAGCGTACCTTCATGAGTGCGCGTTTGCTGGAGGTCCCAAATCCTTGGGGGAATTTCCATGTAAGGCTGAGGCTTAAGACCTTCAAAATCCATAAAACCTTGCTCTTCGACGTGTTACTAGTGACAATAGGTTCCCCAGAACACTCGTCCACAACTATTCCGAAATCGTCATGTGTAAAACATCTGGGTGCAATGCTCAAAACTAAATAGTGCGAAACAGAAAAAGCCATTTCGAATTGTACCAAAACGGACGAGTAGGATTTCGGGAAAATCGTCGTTGGAACAGACCAATACATCTTTTGATTTTGCACGAGTCAGTGCATAAAAAAGTGGATATCAAGCCGCTAGTGCATGAGTCGGTTGGATTCAAGTCAAGAAATGGAAATATTTCCATGTTCGGTTTATGGTCGGTTTGAATCATACTCCGGGAAAAATAAATTACCTAGTTTTTCATAACATTTCGTGTGCACATCTATCTGGTAACCCAGAAAAAGAACGGAATTTGAGCTACCGCTGTACGTTTCATGCCTGGATGGAAGTACTCAAAACGTGTAGGATGTATTCGAATTGATGTGTTAGTACTTTCACCTACACACTGTTTGTGGTTCTCAACAATCGAGGAAGACGACGTTTATGATCCGGATGCTGACAGACAGAATGTGGAATAGCACCAAGTGCACAGCGTGACATTACGAGTGAGGTACTCTCCGAAATTCCATGCGTTGTACGGTTCATTTAGAGAACGACGAGTGTTGGAATGGAATATACAGTTGTGAACCGACCCAAAGGAAGTTCACAGATGCAGCAACAAAAGGAACGGTAGACGTCTGAATTCAATCTGTTCCGGAATATCATGTATGTGAAACTGTTGAACCTCTTCAATGAAGTTCAGAAGGGAATGGATAATGAACAAATAATCCCGGATATTTGTGGGATTGTTTCAAATGTCTTATCGGTCAAGACGACCGTGTTCATTGTAAAAAAACTAGTTCTTGTGTTCACCTGGAACTGATCGGCCAGGTGAGTGTACTTATCAAAACAACTTATCACAGCAACGATCAACATTCTGGTCTAGATCATTCTGAATTTTTCAGAAAACCATAAGAAACTAAAACAGACTGTAGACATGGCATTGTAGTGAGCAATCAGAACATTTCAATAATAAGAAATAACCTTCTGTTAGCTACCAAAGCTCTGAGAAATCAGTCTCGCCTGTTGCTGCTGTTCACAGTTTCCTTCCTGTTTCAATTGCTGTAATCTATTGGACTCTCTAGTTTGGCACCATAATGCATCCGGTTACTGTAATATGAAACCCTGCCTTCTGGTTCCCAGAGACTTTTATTAAGGTCTATATGCGAACTTCCTTGTCTACGTCGGATGGAACAGAGTTGATGGGCCAAGGTCAAACCTTTTTCCCTTTCCTATACGCATGCTACAAAGGCCATGTTAGAAATTAGAGATTTCATGAGATTTTGGTGTACAAATAAACGGTCGAAGGCATTTTTCATTTGAGACTGTATTTAGTTTTCTATTTATGAGTGACCGGAAGTTACTTCTGATGTCCCTTCGCTAGAAGTGGCCTTTTAACGTACCCTTAGGTTTTACGCATTTGGTCCATATGAGTCACAGCTATCTAGACAATCATAAGCACCTTTGCGCTCTGGAAACTATGTCTTCCGTTACTGCTCAGTCCTGGAAATAAGATCTCTTGTCCAAACATTACTTTGTTCTTTGTGTTATCATAACTGTTTTAAAGCCATCTGGAGAGTTATGCATTTGATGTAATTTTGGTTTAACGGAGTACCTCAATTAAGGCAAGTCTCCCTTCTACAATGCGTTTTCTCCTTTCCGCCTACATCCTGATCTCATCACAATCATCATCACTGACGGCAACTCCAGATAAGAACACCTGTGCTTGACTGTTGTACAACCATGTCAGTGTATTTATTTAAAGCCTTATAATGCAAAGAAAAAGCGGGACGGGATGGCTGAGGATGGCCCACCATAAAACTCCGAGGTGCCTACACTTCTAGCACTCAATCAGACATGTACCGGAATATTGCTAGCTCAAGTGCGTTCATTGGGCTTTGATCAGATGGCCGTTGATCTATTCGCCGAGCTTGGCAATCAGTGTGCAAACGTTTCGTCGCTAATCGAGGTGGCATCACCAGTGCGCACCGACGATGTCATCTCCATTGGTTATGAAAGGTTTGTAAGCTAATTGCCAAGCTCGGCGAACTGATCAATGGCTACCTGATCAACCACCAGTCATCAAGCAACCTGGATAGAAGCTGACAGCATGAAAACAACAGTCTCCAAAGATGTTTTATGCTTGAATCCTAAAGTGATGCCAGAAACAACAGATAATGGCATCACTCTGGAGTAGTGCCGTCAGTACTGATGAAAAACGGTTGGGCCAAATTCACCTGATGACTGATTTTATTGCGCTTCCCACTAGTTCAGACATCGAAAATGGTTCATTTGCTTTGCAGCAGGAAACACTATGATACTTTATACCACTGACTCGACGACGGCGTTATACGGGTAACATGGTTAGTACTTCCGACCCGCTGTCCTGCCCCATCAGCGGGTTTCGCTTGCTGTATTTGATGGGGCTTGGGCAATAATTTAGCCCTGAATGCGTACAAAATTTCGTTGCTTGTGGCATCACATACAAATTCTGATGGGAAATTAATGTGACGGAGTTGATGCTGAACGCTAAGGAATGCATGATATTTCCATACGTGTTGAGCTCAAAATGTAGTCACTCTCAAGAGTGAACTTCTCGGAGAGAGGTCACTCCCCAATACGGTCCACAGTAAGCATTCACCATCGTTGAAGAGACCAATCCTATCTCTCCAGACCATCTATATTCCCCTCCTCAAGAACATCAGAACATCTTATAAAATTCAGGAAAACGATCACACCCTTCAAGGACCACATGGCACTCACAATAGATCTACCAAGCTCAGTCCAAATCAATACGTAGGACGGTCATAGACTGTTGAAAACCACTTTCATGTGAACAATAGGAATGGATTGATTATGCTTTATAAATGTTGCGCTCTACTTCGCATTCCAATGAAGAACACAAATTCCTGCTTCCGAACTCTATTTTTGACGTCTGTCACACTATAATGTATGCCTAACGTAGCATAGGCGTTGTGAGTCACTGAACCACATATCAAATGCAGTTGAAGATAGCGTACAAGTGACCCTTCAGTTGGGATAGATGTCAAAATTTCATGCAAACGTTTATCGTTATTGTTCCTGAAAAGGTGAATATAGCTTCTGCTACAAAATACAACATAAGAAATTTAGCCATGGGTCTGTTTGAGCCTATGATGAAAACAGAGTCTCTGGTGTACAGGTTATTTTTGGTTGATTTTAACGATATTCATGCAGGGGTTGGTGTTGGTTAACACTGATATTTAATAATAATAAATTGGGACATCACTGGCACTCAGGCATACCCAAATGTAATAACTGAAAATTCTGATGGATTTAGTCCGGAAAATAAGTTGTAGGCAATCAAAGTTCAGAAACAAAGTGAACAAAAGCTCACCAAGTGGTCACAAAACCAAGTTTACAATGAACCAGTGGCCACATCAGAGAGATGACCGTGCAACCTACCGACATCCAAAAGAACAGTAAACAATTTTTCAGCATTTATGCAAGATTTCTGGAGTTCTTAGTCAATTTCAACAACCTGCTACGTTAGCGACTGACCAAATGCACCACAGGCAAAGAGAGATTATCCATTCCTCAGGATGGAGAAAAGTGACCCTCCCCCCCTTCCTGGCATTTTTTCGTCAGGATTATTGTAGTGAACACTATAGTAGGTGCAGTTCTGTGATAGACCACTCGGTTTTGTAGTGCCTGTTTGGGCTTAACTAGATGGGTTAAATTTTTCTCTAAAGGATACGAATCAACGAAACTTACACACTTCCGTCACATTTATCTGTAAATTCTCAGTCACGGATATGAAACAGTATTGAATACCTAGATTTCGCTCTTCGAATGAAGCGAAACATTTCACTGCACTCATACAAACGGTCTAAAAAACTACATGCAACTGAAACTAAACTACTTCGTTTTAGAAAATGCGCGGTAGGGTTCTTGTTGATCGCTTGTCTTGAGAGGAAACGTTTCCATCAAATGAACACTTTCATCATCGGAATATGTTACGTCAAGAATGGAATACCACACTGGAACGACCTGCCCGAAGGATTAACGTACCATAGCGTAGATAAATCACGGCGTAATTTCTACCGTTCCTGTTGTGCATCATCCTTGGGAGACAGCTTGCGCTGACTCACCCCATGTACACTGTCTTGTCTTGAAGCCTGGAAACGGCACATTTCGAACGCCCACCCATAGCAGAAGCACATCTTTTGCTGGCACCGTTGTTGCACTATGTAGTCCGTTCGTATGGTCACAGGAGCACTGAGTTTCATTGAATAAAGTTAGTCGGCCAGAGAGCTGACTAGAGTTCGTGACAGAGACTGATGGAACGGACGTAGGAAGAGACTACATAGCGTGGGTGTCACTACAACTGATTTAGTTGTCGATCAGTCGTTGACTGGCAAACCGAGAGGCGATATGTGCAAGGGATCGTACAACCTATATCACTTATATAACTGGCTGAATTAGATGTCCTCCGACTGCCTAACATCCACGTTTTGCCCGTAACCACTCTGTACAAATTTAAGACTATGGTAGCCAAGAGTGATAGGTGTCAGTTATAGGCTTCTACCTCCCGCTTCGAAAGTGGCTATTTCAAAAAATAGGATAATAGCCGCCGTTCGTTAGCCACTGTGATGCATAAGTCAAGCTTCTTTGACCTATGCCTGACCTTGTAATTGGGCCCCCTCTTGATGCGTAGACGCTAGATCGGTAATAAACAAAAGTGTTTGGACATATGACTCTGCACATATGTGCTATGCTCTAAGTAGTACACTTGTTCCAGGTATAGGCACCTGAATGGTCCTCCTCACAACACACCTATGGTGAAAAGCTGCTACAATCTGACAACGTACATCAAAAACATGAGACTCAAGGATGAAACAGGTGAAGGCCACTGAAGCTGACGGAAAACTAAATCCGTTATGCCTATCTTGGTGGCCCTGTAAACCAGCAAAATGCAAGTTGCAACCACTAGCAAAATGAAGGATCAGAATCAGATAGGGCAGTTGTTTAGGCGGGAGAATGGCAGTAAATATCACTTTATCGACAGGATCGATGCTGGTTTTTACCGGTGGATTATTGACAGCATTGGTTGATTAGGCTGAGACGCGTGGTTTCTCCGTATTTACTTTGGGACACCGATGGTAGATGTTTGAAGCGCATCACCTCTGGAAAAGTTATCTGTGTCGGTAGGCCACATTATGTAGTAGTAGTATGTACGAACGATCTTATGTTTAATTAGATGTGGCGACACAAGTGACCGAATTGTTTGGGACAAAAAATCACACAAAATTGTGCCCTACAAAGACTTGGTTCGTAAGAACAGATTTTTTCGAAAACAGCAGTTCTGAAGCATGTGGCTAGTTGTAAAAAAATTATCAGCCTTGTGATCCGTCCTTGAAATCTTGTTTCAACCCATGCAATGAGATTTGCGAGAAATTCGACTAGTTGAGGACGGTGAAAAGAGAAGCCGGGATTAACAACTGACTGCCCTTTTCCAATGGAATAGGCCAAGAAGTCATTGAAAACCCACTCTCCATCATTAAGATCACTCCAAGACAACGACCAATTTGGCTTTCTACAAAACAAATCTTTATAGGTGAACGACTGTGGTGATGAGTTAAAATACAACAGCAGCAGTTTACGAATAACGTAGAAGTAACGTGACAGTGAAAATACTCATGAACCATATGGATAAAAGCTGTGCCTCTAACTAGTGCAGAATTACGGTTGCCAAATTTATCGACAATCAGAGAGTGTAGGCCAGGAAACAGCCCCAAAATCAATAAGCTACATTTTGCTAGATAAACCTATCCCTATATTTATTTTTGTTTGCAATTTCAGCTTCGTAAGTACATCAGTGAAAAGTTATCACCAAAATGGTGTTTGCGCGGCTAAGTCTACGAAAGACACGTTTATTCAGTTGCTGACGTAGGCAAATATCCGTTTCACTGATGTAGATATCACAGCTGATCTGGGGCATGACATTGGAGACCGAATGAGTGAAAAATGCACAAATGTTGTTCACGAATGAAATGCACACGAAAGTGGGTTGCACATTTCTGCGGCAGTTTGAACACATAGCAGGCAATCTGCCTTATTTTTTCACTTCACTTCTGTGAGATCGACGAGCCAGACGGCCTGTACTTTTAAACTGCACACCTTGATGATACTTTTAAGTCGTGCGCCATGACGTATTCAACACTGTGTCTTCCATATGTTTGTATCGGTCGTTCTAACCCAGACTACTGTGCTCTCCTTTCGTGATGCCTAACTGTACTTTATTGCCTAAAGCCACGCCACAGCTAGATGACATAGCCTCTACTTTCGCCATCAAGCACAAAGCATCTAACCTGTGGGCGCTCGAAATGAGGTCAGTTGAGGGGGGCCGGTTGCACTAGCTGTCTGCCAGCCATGCTAACACGTGTTTCAGTGACTGAGCGCTCAAGAAAAACAGCCTGACAGCACAAGACCTTGAGAAAGTAACGTTCAAGGTTAGCGAAGTACACTCATTTGCAAATAAAGTTGGTTTTGCGGGAGACTCACGTGGAACCCAGCTGAATCTCTCGTTTTTATGACGCTTTCAAGCAAGGTCATAGAAGTTTGATTGAGGCATTTTAGATTTATCGACCCCATTTTCAGCGGAGCCAATTAGAGCTTTAGATATTCATTTTCCTTAGACCCAAGGCTATCAAGCAAGACAACGCAGGTGAGTGCATTAGGCTTTATACTGATGTGTGTCCTGTTATTACCTTCCACTACTGCGTGAAGTCGATCGTAGCAGCTGATTAACACAGTTCGCTGTGCTTCAAGTCCGTGATTACAAATTGCAAGCTGTCCGGCGTGACAATGTTGCAAGAGGCCTTCAATGATATATTAAACTAACTTAAAACTACGATGATTAGGCCGTCACTTCTGACCGCAGATTGTGGGTCTTGGGCACCAAATAACTGAGGTCAAACGTGCTCCGTGAGTTTTCATCCTGAAATTTCGTAACATTCTGACTGCAAAACAATCCGGTATCTAGCTTGAAAAAGTCATGCGAAATGTATGAGGTTGATAACAAAGCATGGATAAGGAATCTCGAGATCCCGTAAGATAGTCTAACTATCGTTGGCTTATTTTGAGGACCAATCTCGGTTGAATTTATTCCACATCCAAACTTTTCGACCAGGATTTACCTAGCCATTGGTTCATATCCTTGTGATGATCAATACTGAGTAGTGCAGAATGAGGGAGATTCGGTGACTCCAAGATTCCGACGGCGTGTATCGGCGCTCGGTGGGTAGTCGGGTTTCCATATCATCATCAGACCCAAAACGTTGGAGCGGCAAGGTGGTGTACCCCGTTGGTGTGCACGTTTAAAGCACCGTGGCTTTTAGTTCATGCTCTGATCCAAGTAGACCCTAGTGGTTGTGTCCTAGTCTCAAGTTATCTGTCACAAAGCACAGTTGGCAAAAGCAGTGTTGCACGATTAGTCACGCTTTGACTGAACAAAAATATGTGGCATACTCTATTTCGTACTAGTGTTATTGGCTTCAAGTTCGCTTCAAACGCATGGAAGTGAAAGGTGGCGGAACGCAATATCACTGTAGATACCGGTTTCATGGTCACCGAGGCACATCGTGTGCTCCAACAATACGGCTTTTATTTCGCGGAGTTTTCAAGACCACTATCTGAGAATAGCAAGTTATGCATGAATGAGCTTAATTGTCCCTAGATGTCCCTCGAATCATGGGGAAAATCACAGATTTCAGTGCACCCTCTCAAGGGCTACAGTCACACACTGTCACACATATTGGTAGGTCTTCCGTGCTGTGTTCCGAATGATCCTAAAACTCTATCAAATGATTTGTGACACTTGATGCTCCTCAAATGACAACTTAAACTCAATGATAGAATGTTTGTGGTCAAAACTGGCCAAGTTCAACCATGCTACGGTGACAAACTTTGCCATTGTCCTCTTCTTAAATAGCCAGCTGTGTTCAAATCCCCGTAAAATGGTGCATACCAATGATGAACTACTTATGTTCATTGGCAAATATGTATGTTTGTTGGCAAATAATGAGGATGAGTAGAATATTCATCGAGTGCGTTTTCTTATTCTGAATGCCACAATCAAGATTCTGTGATGCTATGACGTTTTACAGAGGTCACAGTAGACGGCAGTACGGTCAAATGAATGCGAAACATGCAAATCCCTCATTATTATCTCTTCTATTGATCAAACAGGAGTTTGAAAAACTGACGAAGTGCAAAAAGCGCTTGACAAATCCTGAAGCCTCTACACATTTTGGACGTATTCTCCGTTTTTCTGAAGATCCCCTACATTCCCATGACTTTGATGACCCTGAGAAGGAGATGAAACGCCTTCCTAGATGTGATGAATTAGAACAGGCCGGCGAAGTATCATCCAAACGAACCGCGGCACGTAATGAGATGTCGCAGAAGCTCAGTTTTTTCCCCAGTCCTACATACGCACATCCAAGTTGGACAGATCAAACACGACTCCAGGAAATCGAATCACGCAGTCTCAGGGAAGAAACTCAAATAACACCGAAAATCCAGGTTCGAAACTGTTTGGTCGTTTCAGTAATAATTTCGTAATCGTAAATAAACTCTGCCGCAAGACCAGCTTGACATTTGGATGGCCACAAAGCGGAGGTTCTAAATGGTTTCGAGATTTTTAGTCGCCACAGATTAATCGGATACAACACACTAGTAAGGATTTCTTAGGAGAAACAAACCTAGAGAGAGTAAGTTATAGGGAGGCAGGATTCAGTCCATTCGTTCCACCCCTGAGAATAACCTCTTCTGAATCTTGAAAAAACACTCTGAAAGTATGCTGCATACATTCGATCAGAGTCTGGAGATCAGACGGATCATATTGGTTAATGAAATTTCCGCGCACAACTGTGTCTTCTACGTAAGAACATAACGCGGTTGACTTGAAAGAACCAGCAAAGCACGTTTGGTAAGTGGAATGGTAAGAAACATCCAGATACTTCCAAACCTGTTGGATTACTTCCTCAAGACCAGCTAGTCTCTTCAAATTCATTTAAAAAAGTTGCCCATAAATGACACTGGAAATGTATAGCTCAATTTACCCCAGCGTCAGCACCCGCTTGCCGGCTGATCGGTCAAGCCACGAGTTATGCGCTTGTTCTAATCTGTTCAAAATCTATGGGCAAGTGAATTGGTACTGCCAATCTCCCCCCTAAGAGCAGCCATGTGTTGCGTAAGAATGGAGACCGCTGGTGGCTATTGTCTGTAGTCAACGACTGAAATGCACCAAGGAGCATTTACTGAACCAGTTACTGAGTTTTATTGTTTTCAGTGATGCATTCCAGCCGGTTTTTCAATGAGGTCGTAACAGCCTCAGCAACCTCACGAAGCCCAACGGTAACATGAAATGCGCTAGCAAATATCTAACTGTTATCTTGGTAACTAATCTTCCTACTAGTGTTTATTGCGGTTTCATGCTCTGGTTTGACCAATAATGTGATATCCTTCATTTCCCAGATGTCCAGTAACTCACAGGAAGATCTGCATCAGGTGGAACCCAATAGTTTGTTAGAGGATGAAGTGGTTCCAGATTCACCTGGTACATCCCAACATCAACTTAAACGATCACCAAGCTCCAGTGTCATGATTCCCCAACCAAGTATTCACAAGGCCCCGACGATTCTGAAATGGACCAGTCCAACTGCAAATCTAAGATCCTCCACTCTGTGTTCAAATGCAAACCACGTAAGGAACCGTCGTAGTCGGGTTGTCTTCTCGAGGACGGTAATGGTCAGCAATGGTTTAGAAACAACCCAACTTAACTGTCCCTCCGAAACAGATGATGAAGACGACCCTGCTTTTCATCGAGCCTGTCCAAGACTTACTCTGGATGATATGGTTATTAACAGAACCAGTGAGCCATGGCATTCAGCTTCCAGATTCGACACAAAAAGCTGCAAACAATCCTCTCGACAACACACACGGTTTCTTCGCGCCTTGGAGACCTTCACAAGGCCAGACAAATCCGAAAGTCCTTTCTATAATTATTTAGTGGATAAATCTACTGATCTGATGGTTCCCGAGACTGAAAAATCCACTCCAGCTGTACAGAGGCCACGGCATCATCACAACTGTCAGGCCCTGCGACAAAACAACAAAATGATCATTTCCCCTGCTGATGTCGCGTTCAGTTCTTTCAATTAGGTGGATCTGTTTCAGAACGACTGTTTATCGCATACCTCAGTGTCCTTCTAACGATCTTCCTTGAAATTCTTGCCTTAACTGGCCACCAGTTTTGCGTGATATGCTATTTGCCAGAGCAATAATTTTGACAACCCTCACCCGCTGTTGTACATTTTATAATCCGTTGGGAACCGTAGCAAACCAAGATGAAAACGTGCGGTATTTGGTTACAAGAAGTGCAGTTGCTTATCTACTAGAGACAGCTGATTGCAAATCTGCTGTTGCATATTTTTAGCGCCACCTAAGACAGTCCAAATTTTCGGATACTCGCATACATGTATTGGTAAGTAGAGCCAAAGGCGTCATTTGACTCGATTCAAACAAGTTTCGCCCAGAAGCGAATAGTACCGCATCTCCCGACGTCTTTCTCTGACAGTCGCCATTCGACTTTTCGTTTCAGATCCAGTTAAGTGCACCTGATAGAATTGTTCAAACGAATAAGGACGGGAAGTCTCGTTCTGAGAATTCATCTTGTCAAGCTTCAGAACAGACAATATCTCCAGATCGTGAGAGCAGTTGCTTCGGGAAACCTTTGTACTGTTTGTATGTTTGGTTACTTACAAATACTCATTCAATACAGCAAGAATCCTCTAAGGTAATCATGATGGGCCCGGCAAAAAAATAACCGTTCCAGGTGACTGTTTCAGAAAGCATTTGCATGTGGTTTAGCCTGTTTATTCTTAAATTCAAGAGGTCCTGGTGACAAGAGGGTACTTCCCGTTGTTGGTTCTACCAGAACTCTTGAAACTCTTTCTGTGAATATCACGACGGAAGTTTGGAAGAGATGATTGTAAGTGGGATAGTTACCCCAGAGGGGTCAACTGTAGTTGGTTTTCACCATATCAATTCCGATGCACTGTGTATAATATATACATACAAGCGTGCGACAGCTTACCACAAATTTCGAAGTGCACGAAACATAGGCGCAACTATCCAGCAGGTTCCGAAAGTCTTGCCTATGCCACGAAACGGATCATTGTCATGGGCGTCAACCGTTTTAGGTGGCGGGCAGTGAGCGATTGTCGCGAGGTGGCACGGATCACTGACATTGTGATTTTTCTTTACGGAAGGCAATTCAGTCATTCCTGAAACTAGCAACTCGTCATTGTATGATTGTGAGTTCGTTTTTCCTTGGAAAGGGTGGCCGAAGTTAGACTCCCACGAGCATCCCCACTGAATATATCCATAAATTTCATGTAGCCGAAAGCATAAATAAATGTGTGTTAAGAAATATCAGAATAGTAAGGCATTGGCTTGACTGCTGATGAACCCTAGTATAAGCGAAACTCGGGTCGTGTCGTGGACTCAGTAGAATAACTGCACCAGGATAGAAGGACTGTTCAAATGAGGGTGATGTGAATGCACATTCTACCGATCCCGCAACCAACTACAGGTATTTAATTAGCGCACTTAAATCCGCCCCAACCCACATCAACCCCACATGTAGCCAGGGTTCTTAATTATCTACGCTCACTTCGTACTGTTGTCCAAGGGACTAGAACATACAGCTGTCATGCCCACGGACCTAACGATTACGCTATATTCCACACCCGATCGGTTTGATTTCTCGCCGCCGTGTGGAAAAGTGCAGTCGAGTGCCACAACTGGAAGAAACTGGGTAGGGACGATCGATCGAAGCTGATACTGATATTAGTGTGCACCAAGGAACAATGTGAAGACATGCGTTGTGTCTCGTGTCCATGTAGCGATTTCCCCGTGAAATGATCAACTGAAGCGTGTACCCAGATGGAGCATCAAGAGTGCTCAACCCGCCTCCACGTGCATGCCAGCGATCGATGGCCAACATGGATATTTCGGCGGACGGTGTTCCATCTTTACACATAGTTTTCTGACCGTGGTGTGCCTAGCCAACTGGGAGTTACTTGTGGTATGTCATCTAGTATCCGTGTTTGCAACGGTCTCCCTGTCCGCATGCCATTATCCCTCGACACAAACTGTTGACACCGGCAGCCATCAACTCCATATCCAAAGGAATTTTTTGGCTGTCATACCGAACACATATGACAGCATCATTCCAATACAGTGCACCGGAAGCGCTGACAGGGTGAGAGCAGACATGACGAACAGCCGAAATATTTCTCGTAGTTAAAACAAGCATACAGTGGTCAAAATTTGACAGCTGTATATTCGCCACTTATCACACGTTCATATTTTGGACTACCTGACATTCTTAATGGTGAGAAAAGCTAACCAATCCTCTCAATCCAGAGAGTTCTGGCTATGGTATATATATCTAAACGTTAAGAAAACTTGACGGCAATCAGAATGTCATGACTCCATGTGTCCTGTCAGCACGAGAATAAACACCTTAATACGACGAGCGCCAGGATAGCTCCACAAGTGTGGTGGGAATTTCGAGCTTTCTAAAAAGTAATAAGGGTGGGTGCATTTCACCTAGGCGAAACCATGAAGCAAACAGTATGCGGTCTCATGTAACATATATTCACAAATTGTCTTCACGAAATTATTCAGTGATAGCATACGAACTATTAGGAATTACAGGGAATCTGTTCGTCCACACAACTTAACCGGGTAGCCTTAAACTTGGCTGCTTTATCCAGCCTTCTGCTCGCGCTTCAGCTTCGTACAGGAAGGAAGCAGGCCATTTAGGAGATTATGGTGAAACCCACAAAGAAAGGCGACAGGGTGATGTGCAAATAGTGACCGAATTTTTGAATGCCTGAAGTTTGCCAATGAGATATGGTCCTCAAATCCGTATTGAAACTTATCGCGTACACTTGCACCCTGATCTGGTATGGATGAGACTCAGATAGGTTTGATGGTGGTCTGCTAGGCTAATCAGTTTCGTCGCAAACATTCCGCCACGAGTCGAGACGACATAACCAAGGATCATTAATTTAGGGGTCTGAAAGCCTAACCGCTAGGCCTTTGATATCCTGAAAATTCGTCTAAGCCGACATCTCCCATATCCAGTTTGACAGCTGATAAAAAGCAAAAGCATACGGCGCACCTGTCAGATGCGACTGGATTACATCGTTTTTATAATATCGTCCATCATTTGTGCTGATTCGTCCGTTGCCAGAAAATTTGTTGGTACAATTTACATGGGAAATCCAGTTGATTTGGTCTTAGTACACCTCTCCCATTATTCAAAATGTCAGACACACTACCGTAAAGGCGGTTGCCGATGGACACCAGATTACAGTCGAAACGCAAACCAAACACCCTGACAGTTACATTATCCGAGACAGCGCGAGCAAGAGCATAGTTTGGTGTTATATAACTAATCGTAGGAGTGGGTTCAAAATACAGTACCCTCACGAAGGCTCAGCCCCTGATTCGACTGTATGTGATTATTCCGAAACTCAGTGTCTCCCTATTACCACCAATTCTATTACGACTAAATAAGGTCGCATTTTACGGAACCATGTTTGACAGGGAGCACGAACGACGACAGCGTAAGCCACTCTTTTGACCGTAAAAGTACACATCTTAAAATGATGCACTTCACTGGTCATATATCGGGGATCGACACATTGTAGACTGAGCTGTAGACTTATGAGAGGAGATAGAATGCAAGGATTTCACAACCACCAACGGCTGGATCGTAGAATTCAAATCCCATTACAAAAAATGCTGCCAACCGTTATGCCGTGGAGTGAACGACACATCAGCCGACACATTAATTTCCTGGGCAGAATGAGTTCAACTTATCTAGCTGGAGTGGTGGTGTGCGATACGGACAGAGCTATAATTTTTTGAACGCAATTAAACAGCAACACGAAGTTGGAGAGCTTTAGAGTTCGGGGTTGCAGGGCGGGCGAGGTTCTCGAATAATTTCCTCTAAGTTTCACGGAAACCGCCAGGTTTTCGGATGGAACAGAGCTACATAGCGTAGACATGTCAATTAACAAAATGCTAATTTAACACAGTCTGGTTATACTCCCTTCAGTCTCCAGAAATCAAGCCTCTCTCTGGTCTGAAAAATAATGGCAAATCTATTTCCTTGGGGGAACACACACTCGTAAGGTTGCTGAAAACTTCTTGACGGCGCACGGCCGGTTTCTCCCTTTTGAGCTTCATCAGGTAGGCACAGTCCGCGAGTTTCTATCAACCATACGTTCTACTTGGAAGCCAAATTGTACGCAATAAGCAGAATTTGCAGATGAGTGTATTCCATTGATGAAAAATTCCTTTCTTGTATCAACGGATATTATGGTGTCATGGAGAGCCAGGGTATGTAAAATGACTGCCATTAAGTATTTGGACGTGCTTTCACAAGATCCCTCAAAAAACAGACATCCCACAGTCAGAGATACTTGGATTCTCCCAACGGGTGTTCCTTGTATAGGGGTAAATGTCCATTCGACGGCAGCTGATAAAAGGCAAGTTAGCAAGCACAGTCTTATACGCACTTAAACAAATCATGATAGTGATATAGGTCTATTGTGTACTACGTAGGTGGGCTTTATATGTTTGACTTATCGGCAATGCAAATCACTGATCTACCAGACGCCAGAGATCCTTTATTCAACCGTTTAGTTTTTCCATCCAGAACACACTCCGATGTGTCAAATCTATGTATATGATAACAAAACAAAAGCCAAGGCTAAGGCGAGAAATATGTCCGTAACTATCTGGATGGAACTTCACTTCTGTATTATGCAATAGCATGTCCCACTTTTCATCAGCTACAATCGGCGTCTGTCCGGTAATTTTGCAAATCCGACACGTGGAGGGATGAACGACGCTTTTGGTGGGGTTCAAACCATATAGTGAATTGTTTGCGTTCAACGTCATAGTTTCCGCCCGTGGGGCATAAAACTGACCGAATTAGAGCTGCTGGGTGGAAAGCACTTTTCGACAGAAAAGTGTGGCAACTTTAGAATATTTACGGTTGACCAAGTTGCTTTCGCTCGCGCATAAAAACCATGGATACGTTTCAGTTTCCTTATCGATTAGCGTCTGTCGCATCCAGTAAGGGAAGATATACCCTCACCTTGAACACTTATTCGCCAGTCCGTTTAACTGCGCCAGCATAGTTTTGATTGTACACATACGCACCATTAGTTCAGCTGTGATTTTTTTCTTCAACTCCAAACGGTAGATATTTTAAGGGTACGTCGCTGACGAAATGCTAGCCGATAACGTAATCCAACCATCAAAGCCATGATTTATCGTGCCAGTTTTTTGCATAAAAAAAAGGATTGTGTGTGGATAACTGGCGAATGAATCAGGTAACAAAACAGAACTCCTGCCGGCTGTCATGCACACATGGGTCACCGGGAGGATCATAACTGAAAGTAGGCGTACAACACTAACACAAAACGATTTTGCAGTCGGTTAGAAACCCCAGTAGTGTCAGATAATACTGTTTTGACTTAAAATTGTGTCCACAAATTTCCAATCACTGATGTGAGAGGTTCCCCTTGGCTGTGTTCTGTGACGTTGCTTGGCTTAACTGGACAACGTTACTTCGCTGCGTAAGAGCAAATGCCCAGCGAAAAAAGATGCTAATTACTTGCAATGAATAGTACCGGCGGCTACCCATGTTGGTTTGAAAATCATGTGAGTGCTAAGGGTCAGTGAAGAAATACGTGAACGAATGAGCTGAGATAACTAAACAACACTGAAAGTGCAGTGATAAGACATACAAAGTGATATACAAATGACCCGTCAAATGTAAAAAGTCGGTAACCCACACACGGAGAGACAAGGGTCTGTTTGGACAGGGAAAATAACGAAAGACAATAAATGGACATGGTGACCAAATCAGTTTCTGTTGCTAATTTCGTCAAGTTTCAACAGCTTGTGTCCATTCTGAACCAATTCAGTCAGCGTAACCCTGCCGCGCTTCTCAATGAATTCTGCCACAGCATTGTACTCCTCGGGAGTGATATGGACAAACTTGCCTCGATCGTCCAATAAACCCGTGAGCTGACCAGAAGCAAGCAATTGTTTCAGGCGCTCCACACAAGCCTTTGGAAAAATGAGAGATACCCATAGTTAACTACGAAAAGGTGCATACCAGGAACCTGCGGAATACCAATTAAAAAGATTAACCATCGAAATTTCCGAAACGGCCATGAACTTTCTACGGGATAATGATCAACTCTAATAACGGGGGAGTATGAAACGATTCCCATCCTTTGTATATATGGTGTACAAGTTCGTCATAGCAATCGACCGGGAAGTCATAGGGTTCGGTAACCCAGGACATGAAAAAATCAGGAAACCATTTATTCTTAGACCTTTTTGAAACAAACCTTTCCGAAATCACCCATTATTTGTCTTATGAGGGTGTTACGATTCGACTTTACCACGCCATGAACGTCGAAGGCAGCTTTAGGATGTGCAAACATGTCACACTTAAACTAAATCCAATTCGCGGCTCTTCAGTTCATATCCTAAAACATGGGGTAGCAAAGATATGCTGATAAAATCAGGGCAAGTGTTGCTATCGAGGAGGACGTTTCATCGCCAAATGACTTGATAGCATCAGTTCACTCCTATTCTGTACAACAAACGTAGCGTTTTGCATCGCGAGTAAAAATAACCAAGGATCCTTTCAGCTTAAAACGATTCGCTTGGATACCTAAAATGTTCACCACGGGACCATGTCCTTCAGCTTAAGAGTCCCTGTTCTTAATAGAGCTCGCAACCAAGAGGGCACAAATTTTTTTTTTAGGAGTATACCGATGAATATGTAGCACCGTCTGACTAGTTGGCATTCTGATACGATCAAGATATGGTCGGTGCTGAGGGTGGATGTCAGTTGTACACGTGACCGAAGGGACGGGAGTATCGCTGAGGATAAGCAAGGCCCTCGGAACTTACTACAGTAAAATGGAACTAGGGACACGTGAAATACTTGCACTAGACTAGCCTTTTTGAGAACGCATCTGTAACCTCTGCATAGGAAGTGGAAAACTGCACGGTAGCAGACACGCTGTTTTCGCCAAAACATGTACACCAGTCACTCAACAGTAGTATACAGCTCTGTCCTGTTTGTTGGCGTCCTATTCACGACCACAAATAGTTTGAACTTGTGTACTGAGGTATCGATGCGCTACGTCCGTTTCGGCTGGTTTGCTTATTTAGCGAACCAACCTATCACGTGGTGATTGCCACCACACACAAACAGGAGGGTGGTGATCGATCGAGAGGAAACGATAACATGAACTGATCTGTCAGACAAGCAAGTGAGTGTGGACAAAACAAAGCTCAAACTGTTTACCAAATTTAAACCGGACAAGATACACGTCTGAAGTCTTGCTTTTACCACAAAAAGCCAGTATTCTCGTTCGTGATGGTAGTGCTAGTAGAGCGGGAAGCACATTCAGACCACATATGCTGGTTGCCAGTTGATGTGATCATCCGAACACTTATTGCTCGAACCACAGAACTCCTGAACTGACACCTGCGCTTGGAAACAACAAACAGGGCCCTGTCCTGTTCTCCATCCCAAATAGTGTCGGTTTTGGCACATGAAGTTTCCCGCGGATGAACAACAGGTTGACAACCTGTTTCGTAACAGAATAAATGAATCAAACAATAGTGCATCGATCGTCTTAATTGTAAAAAAAGAATAGGATATTTACGCACCAATGTAAAGGGTATTCAACCGAGTTGTGCTCACTGACAGTCTGCCAGGTTGTTTGGTCCAATACAAAGCAGAGCGAACTATTTTATTCTACTTTATTGCATTTCATAAGTTAGGTCTAACTTCAGCACGGTATTCATCAGGATGGTAGCGCCATCAAAGTGAGTAATTGATAGCATCATGGGACAAATCAATGCCGTGAAGTCCGAAGAAGATTAATAGGAAAGGCCTCCGCACCAACCGGATAGGACGGACCAGCAAAGCCGTTTAAAGATAAGCGCTGTGCTCCTGAACTTCCAATAGTGTTCGGGGTTTTGGAAACAGTGGGAAGCGAAGTGCTGAGTGTCTTGAAACAACCCTTTTCTAAGGTAAGAGCCTATAGACTACAAAACAATAACTAAATGGGCGATGGGAAGTCCTGCGTACATATCTTGTTAGAGGACCCGTGACGTAATAGGATGAAAGATAAGTTTTACATCATCTCACACTCGTCCTTTCGACTAACCTCCGTTTTAATGTTGAAATTTAGAGCCAGATGTTCGACTGGGATGATCTTTGCCTCTCGAATTGCCGCAATCAACTGTGAATTGAATTCTGCTTCCGCCTGACTATCACGTTGGATAACTTCGGTGCCTTCCTCTTCTACGCTGAATTCAGTTTTCATTTTTTCATATTCCGCTTGCTCACGAGCAGCCTCCTCCTCAAGACGCTTCGCCTCTGCAGCAGCCTGCAACATTTATCAGAATCGAAAAACAGATAACTCGAACCGGATAAAAGCGAACACAAGACAGCTAAACAGTAACTCAAATCAGAACCGATTGATGAATAGACAGTGTGGAAAAATTTGAATGTTAAGAACCTAAAGCAAAGCGGTTGAGTGGAATGAGACCGTCATCATTAACATTGTTACAGTGTTGAAAAGCAGTGCTAGTGTTGAACCCTGGCGCTTCATTGCCATTGTAAAAAAATGAGGAGCGCTGTTCTGCTATGTGTTTTGCATTGTACAACCTCTGTCAAGGAACTTGAATATCCTACATTTGAGTCGTGGGTGGCTGAGAACCGATGTCATCAACGCTTCCACATACGTCGAAGTAACACTACTGTGGTGCAGTCCATACTGATCAGACTGAGCAGAGTACCGCAGAGTAAGTGCGAAGCATTGTCATTAAGGGCATTCGATCAAAAGCGCCGAGATAGACCAAGTGGTTTCTGAAGGAGGTAACTCGAACGCGAAGTTGAGCTGAACCAACTCGCATATTAATATAGCTTGATCACATCGGTCGGATGATCATTACTTGATAAAACCTCAGCGGCGATGGCAGTCATCCCTCTCTTGCGTAAGGGCCTCAAGAATGGAAAGTATCGAGTGTCAGAAACACTAACACTAACAAACACGCGCATCCAAGGTGGTTAGTGGATTCGGAGCTGAAGCCTCTAACACAGCTATTGCTCCAGAGCTTTCTATTAATAGCCAGTGCTTATGGCTCCCCTTAGATGCACCACTCAAAGATAACAGCTATTGTGCAGTTAACCAGCCCTACCTCTCACAAACGAAACTCTGACATTTGAGTCAACAGCACTACACCTACATAGTTTATAAGTGGTGACGAGAATGAAGAACAACATATACCAATACACGGATGAGAACCCGTTTCTGGAGTGGAGATTTTCAAAAGTAACTACACAGGCGATTGCTGATACTGTTCAACTGAACTAGATGTAAATTCCATGCAACAGGTACTAACGAACTATGGCACAGGTTGTGTTCTTTGGAACTGTTTTTTAAACATGCATTCTTTCAAGAAATCCAATCAACCAGTGAACTACAGTGTATGAACTGGGCCAGAAACCGAGTAGCAATCAATCAAATTAGTCGATCAGCTATAAACCATGTGCCATAGGCGTATTGCTTCCTGCTACAGTTTCGCTCACCGGAAAGGGGGAGAGTGTGGGACATACAGCCAAGCCTTGGTTAATTCAGGAACTGGGTAGATACGTATTGAAGGCAATAGCATTGATGCATGAGCGCCATTGACTGTGCGATTGGGCCATTTCTGCCAGTGTCATTAACCATTGGTGAGTTGAGTCCCGGGGTCTTCATCCAGGGAGGCGGCAGTTGCCGACCCGACTAAGTTTACTGGCTAGTGTTTTCATACTTCCTTGCCAGGTCAAACACTGTCCACCTCGCGGGCGCTTCCACTCAGCACAGAACTGGACAAAAAGAGCTCTGCAAGGCAAACGGTCCTCCGGCATCCGGAGTACATGCCCTAGCCAGCGTAACCCATGAAGCGTAAGCAATTCATCTATCGCGGGAGAGTTCCTTCTTCCTAAGACCATTACTAATCCGATGTTCCACCAGACCTGACCAATGCTTCGGAGATACTGATGGTCAGACACTGACATCTTCCGTATGTCCTCTGCGCGTAGGGGCCACGTCTCTGATCCATAAAGCAGTATGGGCCGCACCGCCGCAGTGTAAACTCTGCCCTTGACAGACAAACTCACGTCACGTCGGTGCCATAGGTGTCAGAGGTTGGCAAAAGCTACCCTGGCTTTTCCTATTCGATAAATAATCTCACCTCCAGCAAGTCCACCGGAACTTATAGAGCTGCCCAGCTAAACAAATTCATCTACCACATCGATCGATGGTAACCAAGTAGGCGAAAAAATATGACAAGACAAAGCAAATGAATGCCACAAAGCCATGTTTGTGTATCGCTATGGTGGCGAGGATCTCCAGTTAGTCCTCATGATTATCGGTTGTATATGTTACATGTTACACGTTGTATCGTGGTTCTACGTGTCATCGCCTCCAATGTCTATTTGGGGGAATGAGGCGGATAGCCATATAGTGAGAACAACGACCAATACAGTGGAAGTGTGTTATTCATATAAGCCCCAATGGGTCCAATATTCGTGGGTGTTTTATCCTCCTAACACAACCTCAAAAACAGCAGCACCTAATGCCATTGCGGCCATCTGTGACACGCGTCGGCATGCCCAGTAATCGATCCACTCGGTATACAACACACAAAGATATCAATCGCTAGACAATACAGAGGTAACGTGAAGTCCGTTGTGGACACACTAAATGTGGACAATATATTACGCTGAGGAACGGCGGTTCACGGGAGGTGAAAGAAACCCCCAGCAAATGCAACGAATCACATCCCAACAACTAGTAGGATACATTGGTAACTGGAGCACCCAAATTAGCCGATCAATCAGTGTGGCTAGATCCCAAAAACTACCACACAAAGCATTTCGGTCAGAGTGATGTTCATCAAACGGGTGTGGAGGGATGAGTCGCATGAACGGCTGATGAATAGTTGTGAACGGTTACCTTAGAATCAAGCATTTACCGGCAGGCTTCTATGACTGGTAAATCCGACTTAGGAGGTAAAGTACTTGGTCTATTCGGTTGTTGACTTAATCAGGCATTCTGACACCTCATGAACAGTCCAACTGTTTACCTCAACTAGTAGCTCGTATTCAAGGTAATTTGAGGAGGTTTGGTAATGTTCAATAGAGATTCCATCCTGTCAGTGAAACCAATCTATGCTGAGAAACCGAGGAGCACTGTACAGTTGTTTCATCTCATGAAACGCAGAGAGTTTTGAACGCGCAATCTTCCTGCCAGTGGCTGAACACTTAACCATTTGGCTACTTGTGGCTGATCAGCAGTGTGATTAGCTCTCAATTAGTAGCAAGCAGTTTACTTATGGCATCCTGTAAAATTCCAAGCTCATTGCTTGATGGTTGTTAGATCCGCCGTGAGGACTGAAAAGACAAGAAAAGACAATCTAACTATTATGAATGGTGATATGATTAAAACCACAACCTCACCTTTCACACCAACAATCGCTTGAGGCTTGTTTCTTTGAACAGTAGTTGAGCGGCACGCGCAGTGTCTGGCGATCAAAGGTGTCCCTTCCAAATGTCTATCCCTTATGAGGGCACTGTATGCGAACTCGTGGGCACAAACGAGTATACGGGAAGCTTTCGCCTGAGTTCACCACGTCCAGTAGTGTAAGACAAGGTTGTCCTCTCACACCACGCCTCCTAAACTTTGTTACTGATATGCTGCTTGAAATTTCTCTGCCTGCCTCTGAAGCCTCGGGAGTCGAAATGCTCCAGGGGAGTTCGCTTACAGACACAGTAGGCGACACTTTACCTGGTTCGGAGCCTTCAAAGGGGCAGTTCATTTTAACTGACCTAAGTAATCCTGTTTCGTGGTTTGGCATGTTCTTCTCACCTGCAAAGTGTAAAGTCCTGTTACAAGACTGGGTGGAATCAAACCCACGCCTCATTCTTGCAGGCGAGCCAATCAATGTGGTAGATGAATTTGTTTAGCTGGGCAGCTCTATAAGTTCCGGTGGACTTGCTGGAGGTGAGATTATTTATCGAATAGGAAAAGCCAGGGTAGCTTTTGCCAACCTCTGACACCTATGGCACCGACGTGACGTGAGTTTGTCTGTCAAGGGCAGAGTTTACACTGCGGCGGTGCGGCCCATACTGCTTTATGGATCAGAGACGTGGCCCCTACGCGCAGAGGACATACGGAAGATGTCAGTGTCTGACCATCAGTATCTCCGAAGCATTGGTCAGGTCTGGTGGAACATCGGATTAGTAATGGTCTTAGGAAGAAGGAACTCTCCCGCGATAGATGAATTGCTTACGCTTCATGGGTTACGCTGGCTAGGGCATGTACTCCGGATGCCGGAGGACCGTTTGCCTTGCAGAGCTCTTTTTGTCCAGTTCTGTGCTGAGTGGAAGCGCCCGCGAGGTGGACAGTGTTTGACCTGGCAAGGAAGTATGAAAACACTAGCCAGTAAACTTAGTCGGGTCGGCAACTGCCGCCTCCCTGGATGAAGACCCCGGGACTCAACTCACCAATGGTTAATGACACTGGCAGAAATGGCCCAATCGCACAGTCAATGGCGCTCATGCATCAATGCTATTGCCTTCAATACGTATCTACCCAGTTCCTGAATTAACCAAGGCTTGGCTGTATGTCCCACACTCTCCCCCTTTCCGGTGAGCGAAACTGTAGCAGGAAGCAATACGCCTATGGCACATGGTTTATAGCTGATAAATTGATTGAATTGATTGATATATACAGGTACTCTATAAACAACAAGCTGATCCGATAAAGCAACAACTTCAACGCAGGAAGGCATATTGATGGATTCTTAAACTGCAAATACACAGATAACTTACGGCTGCTTTTTCGGCTCGTTCAGATTCCTCTTCCGCCTTTTTCCGTTTCGCTATCTCCTGGTCTTCAATTTTACGCTGGTGCTCGCGATAACGCTCTTCTGCTTCGCGCTCTTCTTTGCGCCGTTCCTTTTCTGCCAGCTTAGCGGCCTTCTTGGCACCAACTTTCTTCTTCGGTGCACCTTCTGCTGCCGCCGCTGCGTCATCACTTGAATCATGTTCCTCGTCATCTACTCCTTCTCGAACTCGATCTGCAGCGCGTGTCGGCTCAACTTGGTTATCTTCGTCGGGAACACGCATTCGAGTTGCTGGCCGCCTGTGAGTAGCATTTGGAGCACGTCTGCGGACTCCTCCGGCAGTGGTGGCCGGAAGGTGTCGAATACGATTACCACCTGTGCGGGTGAACAATTGCAAAAGGCCACTCAAACGAAAGGGTTTAGGGTATTCTGAGATCTAGCATGAGGTATGCAGCCAGTTTTTCCATGCAAGTTTTTTTTTACTCAAACTGAAAACAGCGCCGCACAAATAATTGCTAAGAATGTCATGAGGTCGAATAGTTCGGAAGACAATAAAAAAAGGGTGTTTGCCATTCAGATCGAGGACACTATAGTACTCACCGAGAGTCAGCAAGGTAAACCCTCACCCTGAAATTCTTGCGCTTGGTGCAAATAAAAGCAAATCGCTAGACGAGGTTTCATCAGTGGGTGTGTTCAAAAATATATGTTATCGATCCTTTTAAACCGTCGTATGCTAGGGCTTCCAGAGATTTCCTCACATCATTCAGAATATCAATCCACACTTTAAAGAAACGCAAGATAGACTTTGTAACCTATGCATTTTGTGCACAGCAGGATGAGACGGCCCCTTCCAAATAAAAAACAAGTCCGATCGCTCGGTAATAGCGTCTTTTCGATGCCTATCTGCTACGCAATCCGTACTGAGAACCGGACTGAAGTACTGCGGATCAACTGCTTCGGACCAATGAAGCATGTTTGAAATAAAGGAACTCCCCCATTAAGGAAGGATCTTATCAACCCGATTTTACCACTTAGCTTTTTGGCAATCCTATCTGCCCACGCCACTTCGTAAAATTCATGTGACCAGGAAAAAAACGTTCGGCGGTCATTATAAAGGCCTTCGAAAGAATTTCGTTGGCACACGGTGAGACAACTCTCCCTAGTAAAGTGCAGTCCGCCCATTAGCAGCCGAAATTTGCTTCGAATAGGAGGAATCACTGTAGGACAGGCAGCCACTTCGAGATTACATTAGGACAGTGCAGTTGCTGACTGGGAAGAAATTACTCCGTGCACATTAGTACGCAACAGAAAAGTATACTCCGGAATCCGGTTGAAAGCCCAAAATTTATGGCGGCAAGCGTTTGCCTGTTACGATATCCTCGTCGGTGTATTATATTCTACACTGCAAAAGTTTTTAGCAAAAAAGTCAACTGGTACTACCCAGGTCCCTCAAATGACAGCTGTTACAAAAAGTTCCTGACTTAAAAAACTGGTGCAAAACAAAAACAGCTCTGCCTTGACGGACAAACTCACGTCACGTCCGTGCCATAGGTGTTGGCAAAAGCTGCTCTGCCTTTTCCTATTCGAGAAGTAATATCGTCTCCAGCCAGTCCACCAGAACTATCTGGTTAAACAAATTTATCTAGCACTTCGAGTGGCTGGTCTGCAAACATGAGGCTTGGGTTTGAGGAATACTCAGACTAGTTATAATCTCAGGGTCAACTGGCCTACCACTCTGTGTAGCGGTGTTCAGAGACAAAAGAAACACATCGGTGCTAATCAGTTCTTCCAAAGAATTGTGGTCTGCGCATTTATACTTGAAGAGGTCAATTTATTCACCAGTTTTGGTCACTAAGCGAATTTTCATGGGTCCTCTCCAAGCGCATCAGAAAGGGTTTATCTGCTAGCTGAAACACCCCTAGGTGAAAACCCAACATTACTGGGCACAACTGCCCGCCCATCACATTCTTATTGTCTTATATTCCATATTGCATACATCAGTGAAGCATCAGTGTTAACATTGGGGTTGCTGTCTATGAGCATGATAAACGCGATACATATCTCTATTACCGTTATCTGTGAGTTTAAGTGGACCAAATTATGGCCGTAGAAAAAGGTATATAACGAAAAAAAAGACTATGGAGTGCGAATCACAGTCTTTCTTAGCTCCGCGAAAAGTTTGCGGGATGTATAAAGCAACAACAGTCTCTCTAGATTGGATGAGGAATGTTTGGAATCAGCAAGGTTAGCATTTTTACTGGTTGTGATAATAACAAAGTTTTATTTGTTTAGAGGCTAATGGGCTGATTCTGACTGTACTTTAGACACTAATCGATATTTCAGTTTACTCCTGTTTCCAGTGGTTTCGTGAGCGTAATGTAGGAATCTGGAAAACATTGCATGAAAATAATTATTCGCTCTACAAATTCTACCTTCTTACCACACTAATTGCAAGAAACAATGTTTTGATATCTTCAACGTCGTCCCAAACGAACCCTGAAACAGACTGGCGTTGCATATCCGATTGGAGGATAATATAAACAAAACATTCGTCCGAGCTCATTGGGATCTCGCGTTCGTTTTAATCTGATATGCAAATGAACTATAAGTACAATGCAGCAGTAACTTCAAAACGTGCAGTAACCCGCCTACAGGAAGTATTTTTGGCGAACCAAAGAATTTTTGCAGAATGTGCCTCCAATAAGCAAAGGAATCCACAGAACGCAATAAACAGTAACTTATTAAGAATATTAACCCAAAAATGTGATGTGTTTCGATAAGTAGTCAAGATGGTCGTATCATTTGGTCACAAGTAATTTGCAGGTTATGTTACATCCAAAGGCTATGTTACATCCAAAATCACCGGGGTAAAACTGCAGGGAATTAATAGGGCAAGTTGGAACGAACAATTAGCGAATGCGTGCACATCGACTAGGTTGTTTTGTTGCTGATTATCCGCTCAGTCAGTGTCGCATGAACAACACAGACCGATCAGTTTGGCCAATAAAAGTTACTGGAGCTCATTCCGCTTTCTGTACATCTACTGAGTGAATGAGTGCGTTGTGTACGTTTATTTGCCTAATGGAATGAAGAGTGGTTTATCGTGTGGTTCCTGTAACGTATACATTCACGGGCCTATGCGGCTTCGTTGAGCTGAGTGTAAACTTGACTGTGATCGGCGAAAAGTGCATTTCTTGCCCACATCCTGAAACGCGAACCTTCAAACGCGGGTGTTTGACCCTCAGGTCGACCGCAGTTCAAGCTGAGTGTGACCTCGTAATTTTGGCTCAGTTGCTGAAAAAACAGCTCTCGCTGCCACCTCTTATCCGTAAGTCCATTGGGCAGAAGTTTTCGGTTAGCATAGCACGAGTTATCCAAATGTGAGCCATGTATTGCTCAGGAATACTGTTTCAATTAATGCAAAGTATTCCTTGGTTTGCTCCCTTAGCGAGCTCACTGGCCACTCAAACGACCACTGACGTTACGTAAACTATCCAGTTGCATACTGATAGGTGTGGACGGGAGATTCTGTCGAGATCTGAATGAACCCCACATCCGTTCTTCAATCGAATGTGCACTTTAATGTCTATCTACGACTCACTTAAGCCAAGCCTCAAGATATCGAAGTCCCACCGATTCAGATACCGAAGTATTTTTCGTTTATTGACAGTGATACATGTAGAACCGGTGTTAGCCGATATTACAGAGGATTTCCTTGGATAAGCTACTTGAAACAACATACATATAAGGTTGGTGGAAACTCCCGGACAGTCTGAGAACCAGTGTCATATCAAATAAAAACACACCGATATCTTGACTATCGTTTCAAATAAAACATACGGTGGCATATTGAATTAAGGAATGTTGTAATAGACCAATTTAGTCTTACTTTGCGAATAAGTGTCTATCGTCAGGAGGTTGCTCAAACACCGGTTACACCTAACTGTCACAAATTATTGAATAGAAAATCCAGCAGTTTAGCAGGATGGTGGAGAACCGTATTGAAGAGGAAAACTGAGTGTAGCTTCTTAAGTTCTCCCCTCCCCACAAAAAAAAAGCGAAATTCCATATCCAACAATGAAGTAAACGATACTGACGGGTATCGATCGTTGGACGGCTATCGCACATGCAAAAACTGACTTCAAGATAAGGGAATGATTAAAATTCGGGAGCTAGGATGCCTGATAAGCCCCAAACAGGACGATACCAAGTGTGAGCTTCTCGTGAATTTTGATCAGGTCACCACTCCACTTACGGTGAAGTGCCTACATCATGACACGCATCAATAATTTGGTTATTTCCGTTATTTTCGTTTTCTAAGGAAAGGGACTGACGTGGGGAAGTGGGATGACGACTCCTTTTCAAGAGGACCGGAAACTAGCCCACAGCCGAAAGAGAACGCTGCTGCGGAATCTCGAACTAAGTAACCTCCCTTTAGGATTTATTGTATTTGCACCGTTTATGGATCATTCCAAAAATGAAAGTATGGACTAGGTCGACGAAAATGCGCCAAGTGCTTGCGGAAAAACTCTTAGCGGAGGCCTGAAAGCGAGCTCGACGCCATCAAGTCAGATGTGGAACAATTCAGTCCCAACACAGCATATCATGTGCAGTTCTAGAATCGGAATTGGATTTCACTTTGGGCGGACCTGGCATCTCATCTCCGTTCGTGGGTAGCGACAATACGGGACATTAGAGAAGCCCACTCATCTTATCACAGGAGTTATTTTCCATAAGGCAAATAAAGTGAGTTGAAGGGGAACGTGCTCTGAGTAGTTGACAACGCTGAAACAAACTTGTCCGTCAATTCTGATTATCGAATGTCTCTGTACACAGACACAACTTTTTAGGCTTCAGAAGGAGGTAACCGTCTATCCGTTACAGTAACCATTGTTGTTATAAACAAATATTTCGCAAGCTGAGGCAATTCAATGAATTGCAAACAGGTGAGTGATGCGATTAGACGGGTTGGTATCGCACGCAAACTCCGCAGCAGAAACGGCGGTCCTTCGGCCAGCGGATGAGTTTCGGTAAGATGGGCCCAGTGTTTCTATAGAACCAACTGCTAAGACACAAGTTGCACCGTGCACATTGTTTACAAGACTGGAAATGTTCAACTGGATTTACCCAGTGTAGATTTTGAAATGCATGCGAGCGGTGCACTCACCTTGCTTCAATTTTTTGTTATAAAAGTTCCAAAACAGGTAACCACAAATTGTGCAGGAAATGATGAGGACAGCAAAATAGACTGGCAAATTAACGAAGAACATGGCGAATCAATGACGGAGACCACTGTACGAGTGGATTCAGTGGCTGAAGTGGAAAAGCGATCGATATCATACGAAAAATACATGACTGACTGGGGGAGTATTAAGCAGATAATATAATGAGGATAATTCATCGGATGGATGTCACATCCAACAACAAGTAGCTCCGTGACACCATTACGGGAAGCAACACCAAAACACCGATGAGATACAACCAAGGTAATTTCACGAGATGAAAGCCTAATGCAACCGAAAAAAGCATAGGGGCACATTGACAAGATCAAATAACCCCCTAGCTGTAGCACCTTTTCGGTGGCTAGCTGCCATGCTACCCGAAGGAAGCACGAGAGCTGAGACACTCCCAGGTTGCCCAAGCCCAGACAGTAGCAGTCGGGATGGTGGGGTTCGGTTCAAACCACGGACCTTCCGGTAAGTAGGGTCGCGCCTTATTCACTGAGCCATCTGGAGCTCTCGTCCTGTAAGTGAAGCCAATCTAGGATGAAAAGCTGAGCACTGTGCAGCTGTTTCATCCGTATTGGAAATCATCAGCAGTGCGAACCTCACGAAACAGAAGGAGTTGTCTACTCGCGGCCTTCCATTTGGAAGCTTGAACGCAACCGTTCGGCCACGAGCGTCTACACTATCGAACAACCTGGACGTAAACTGACTCCACCAGTGTCCCCAAGGTCAACTGGTAGCCCTGTATGGGATCATATCTAGCCCCGTATAACGGGACTACCGCATGAGGGTTGAAATAATGTCTCACGTTCTCTAACCAAAAACAACAAATGTCCTTATGGATGTGACCAGCACTGACAGAACGATGTCCAGAAAAACAGAACTCTATTCCAGGCAACAAAACCTTATGTGAGCAAGTGAAGATATTGTAGATGTAACTGTTTTATCCTTATTGGGAACCATCAACAGCGCTAGTGCTACGACGCTCGAGGGAGACTCAAACGCACAACGTTCAGGACAGAGACTGAACACTACCAGGCACATGCAGACTGCTAACCGACAGTATGAATAACTTGAGCCCAGACAGTTATATGACTATTCATATTTTACTCAAGCAGTTTACATTACGCAGTCTAGTAATAGTCAGCTTCCCTAGTGACCACTTCCAGTGATAAGTCCACATGACTTGCGGAATGCTTTTCATTCTGGGTAAGAGCTAGCCAGTGATTGCTATCGAGGGGAATGTTAGTAGCTCAGGTTGTATGAATGGTCGTTATTATATTCGCTGAGCCAGACAGTTTAGTTTCAAGTCTCTCGTCACAAACCGAGGTGACATCTTCAGCGCATAGCAAGTTGGCGATGCGTTGCAGCGCGTTGGTGTATAGGCGTTGAGCAGCGCTGTGCTAAGAATCACAGATGTCTTGCTGACGCGGCGGGGGGTGGCCTTTGCTTATATGTCGTTTGAATGGTCTGCCCCGTTTGTTGAATGGTAGACTAACTCCCTGATTGGTCGGCGTCCATATGATCTTTGAGCCTGACCTCGTCTCACTCTATGTGACTAGTTACCAAGGTCAAAAAGCCAGTCTATAAAATGCGGAGGTTTTGGCACACAACCACACGACAAGCATGGGGGATCCTAGCAGCATGGAATTCCGCCAAAAGCTCTATCAACTGACATAGCAGTTAATCCAATCTACGTGCCACTAGAAGAAAAGAATCACCAACATAATCGGAAAACGCAAAGGGAACGGACGGATCAGTTGATAGGAATAGTAACTTTTCCAAATGGGTTCCGGAAGACCAGTTTCACCAGTGTTGGTTGGGGCCAGAGATGAGGCACTGTAAGATAGTCATGGTAGCATTTGAAGTGAAACAACCGTGCATCTTGGCCTTTCAGTATAGGTTGGTTTTATTCATAGGATGAAGTCCAAATTTAAAACTGAGCATGCTCAGGCTTGAATTTCCATCTGCTTCCTGTTTCTGAACGTTCGGTGAGACTTTCTGATGGCCAAGTTGGTGGAAAAGGTGGCTAAGAAAGGTTTGAGCTTTTTCAGACATGATTATGAGTATGGCTGTGCGTGCGCCCCTATTCGCGTGAATTTCGTGAGTTTCCAGATAAGAAGCCGAGGCAGAGTAGGTGAGTTAATTAGCCGGAACACGCACATTTGAGGTAAAATGGAAAACCTGAGTTGGAAGAGGGTAACGTATTCCCACAGCACATTCCAGAGAGTCAAGGGTCTTTTCTTTTCAAATCACCGAAGGGCTGTGGTAAAAACAATTCTTCTGCACAGTATGTCTCAGGGGGATCGTAAAACCGACACGTTTCTGGCAGTTACAGACTAACGACTTCAGACAAGGAAGGTGGCAATTCCTGCGTGTCCAAATTGGATCGTTCAGTTGGGTCCCCGAAATGACGCTGATGTAATCCTTGACAGTGAGAACTGTGTCCACCCAGAATATACAGGCGTAATTGTGAAAAACTTCGAAATAGGTGAAGTGCAAACGTATTTGGAAAGGTTAGCCAAAGTTGTTTGCATCTGCAACCTGAAAACTCATTTTCTCCTAGAGTTTCTGGTCCCACTCCTCATAATGCGCGGTAAGGTTGTGGGACACTCCATGCAACTCTGATCGCAGTTCCACAGATGGAGTCAGCAAACTAAGCCTGAAAGATAATATACATTTGCTGGTTTACACCACTTAGTTTGGAGATGCACACACATCAAAGTACACTGTGAGCCGCATGGCCCCTAGATGAGGTAGTATTGATGGGTTGAAGGTTTGAAGCGCCTTCACATATTCGCTAATTGGGGATAGCATCCAATATGCTGCAAAAATATTATTGAAAACCACTGCTTGAAGATGTCGCAGATATTTTTCACGTGAGGGATAAATGCTAAGCTATCGTCTTTCACTACCGAATTCGGTGGTACACACGGAAAAGTAGTAAACACTTGACCGAACAGGGGTTGTGAGAGAGATTAAAAAAGTATGTGCGTTGTTGATACGGCGGGACGGTCCGAACGACCAGTGTCGTGTCTGACAGAAAGGCGAACGGATGACAATCGAACTATTCCCATCAGTCTGTTTGCCAACTAACTGACTAGGTGCTGTTTGTGATAGCCACCTTCTTTGGGTAACAGAGTTCTTGAAATGGGTTAACAATGTTGTGCGCCGTTGCTCACCGCAGGTGTTGTCGTCAGCGGCGGTAATAACGACATTTCGAAATTCAGTGCCCTAATATTTAACTAATCATGGTTGACTGAGATTGCGCTGCATAAAATTTCGTTTTCTGAGCTCAAGAATGTTATGCCAGCTCAGGCTGATTCATTTATTACTGTTATTATTATTATTATTACTATTATTATTATTATTCCACTGTTGGTAAATACTGCTATTCGGACCACTTGGCTGGACACTAAAGTCACTGCGATCAGGTGAGTTCGTCCATATTTTCTCTACAATGAAGCTACTCATAAGTAGCCAAGTAGCACAAAGGCTCAAGCACCTTCTGCGTACGCACTGCTCGATGGGATGCCACTTCCCAAGCGTTTCTCAAAGTATCCGACGAGTTGGCACAAAAGGCGGGGAACTAATATGTCTAAGGGCCCCCCGATATGAGCGGACTAGGTATTGGTATTGCAAGGAGAATGGCAAACCTTCGTTGTCTAAGTGGGAATACCGAGGGGGACTGGCCATAAGCTACCAACATTCCCATGGGCAGGTCAGCGAATGATCAACTGCATATCATACACGCTCACCTGAGCTACTATCTGAGGCTTGAGGAAGGAATATGTAAGGTGAATTGTTATCTGAAGAATAAAACTGTGAGAGAACACACCACGTATTGGCTCCCAGTTTCGAGAATACTGGCACTGTCTAATCGGACTTACCAGGGGACTTTTCCCTATACTTTGGGGGCTAAGTCACAGTTATCCCCAGCCTTAAACCATAAGGAAGACGGATCGTACCCCTTTCAAGTTTTGCAACCCCCTACAAAGTGAATGGAAGTGGAATAGGATATAAAAGAGTGGAGACCATCGTGAAGATGGGTGTAGGCGGAATAATTAAATCCTTCTTAAGATAAGCTGATAAGTTTGTGAACATATACACTATCCCTCATTCATACTAGACCCCTGAGCAAGCATTTCGCCGGAAATAGAAATACACTTGATACTTCTGGATGTCTTTTTTAAATGGAATAATATTTACAAGCAATAAGCAACCGGAAACCACTTTCTGGGCTATTCTATTAATCCAAAAGTGGTCCGTCACAAGTAGCCATTTTGGGACTGTATTTTGTTTTCCCGGCAAAGTGTAAGCTAAGCACACTGCTGATCAACCAATCCTGGTCAAACATCAACGAGAAGACCGCGGGCTCAAACCTCTCCAAGGATCCGTGGTGATTTCCAACAAGGAGGAGCCAGCTACACGGTGCTTCTCTGCTTTTCAGTATAAACTGACTTCACTTGTATCATGAAATATCAATGAAGACAACAGACAGACACACGTTTCCACGTATCCTACATCTATTAAAGTTCTATTCTCGTGTTCCCCTTGTTCCATGGGACAGTGATTAATGAGGTTAACCAAGCGGGCACTTGTCGTCCCACGAGTATATGTTGATGGTACCTGCCATGTTCCGAAGAATGCTGAGGAATGAAATGTTACAAGCGAAAAGCTATCACTGCCATTGACAAACTCACTACGTGAGTAAATATCGATAGCCTTCATATCAATCTCTTTTCCTTGTCAAAGTACACGCTGCAGCAATCAAGTACCGGGTGGGTGTTAACAGCGTTGGACATACATTGTCGTGGTGAAGAACTTCGGACTGTTGCATCGCGTGGTCGGCAAATTTTAGTATTGACACGAGAATGCGATTGAACTAGAGAACTTTAAGTACGGTTTCCAGTGTATGTTCAAGAATATGGAAAGATACAGTGTATTCCGCTAAGCACGCCACCCGCGCAACGAAAAATCCTATTGTTTGTGACTTCGTGGAAAAGCGCGCGCAGATGCTGCCCGTTTGACCAAATCGAGAAAGGGAGTGCACTTAGAAAGTGGACTTTTATCTTGATTTATATTGTGTTGTTGGCAGTTCGACAGCTCGGTGGTTAAGGTGCCAACCTACTAACCAGAAGTTCCGTAGTTCGAACCGAACCCTGGCATCCCGACCGCTACTGTCTGCGCTTGGGCAACCTGGTAGTATCTCAGCCCTCGTGCTTCCTTCGGGTGGCATGGCAGATAGGCATCGAAAGGCTGTTACAGCTAGACGGTTTTTTACGACCAACTTGAATTGATGATTGACCAGTTGGGCATGTTGACGGCTTTAGAACTGTCTCCTCCTGTTCACCATCCGGCTTTATCCACTTGAGGTTGCATGGCGCTCAGGCGGTAGCATATGCGGCTCGCGCACAAACCGTATGTGGCACTATCATCATCAATCATCATCATGAAAAACAGCAACATCAGTGTTGACACTGATGCTTCACTGCCGTACAACCATAAGGTTTGTCTAAGTATATTTAAAGCCCTAGAGTGAAAAGAAGAGAAAAAGAGTGGGTG
>SJOL01009264.1:13483-26074 GCA_004794785.1 Opisthorchis felineus | reverse complement strand
CATCCACACTGTTCAAAAGTCCCACGTTGGTCACTTTTCTTCATCCGAAGGTTGCTTTTGACTGTCGATCGTTAGAAACGTTGGCAGTGTTTAGCAACCAAAGGTGTCACTTCCAAAGTTATATCCCTTGTGAGAGCATAGTATGCGAACTCCTGTTCGTTCAACTGTGGCACCCTTTCGGTGCCCAATTGCCATGCCACCAGAAGGAAGCAAGCTTTCACTTGAGTTCCCCACGTCCAGTGCTGCAAGATAATGCTGCCTTCTCTCACCACTCCTCTTCAACTTTGTTATTAATGTGCTGCTTGAAACTTATATGTCCATTTTTGAAACCTCGGGGGACAAAATGCCCTAGGGGAGTTCGTTTACAGACATTGAGTAAGCGAACATCACTTTACCTAGCTCAGAGCCTTCAAAGGGGCGGCTCATCTTAGCTGACCTTAAAAATCCTGTTTCATGGTTTGGCATGCGCTTTACACCTGCAAAGTGTAAAGTGCTGCTAGAAGGCCGGGTGGGATCATATCCAAACCTCAGGCTTATAAACGAGCCAATCAACGCGGTAGATAAATTTATTTGCCTTGGAAACTGTGTAAGTTCCGGTGGACTGACTGGAGACGACGTTATCTCTCAAATCGGGAAGGCCAGGGCAGATTTTGACTATCTCCGATATCTATGGCGCCGGCGCGACACCTGTTAAGGATAAAGCATATACTGCGACGGTCCGATCCACAAAAAAATCATTCAGCTGTAACACCCTTCAGTGCCTAGCTGCATGCCACCAGAAGGAACCACAAGGGCTGAGATCCCGTTGGGTTGCCCAAGCCTAGACTGGGGAAGTCAAAATGCAGATGCCGGGTCCGAACCACGGACCTTCAGGTCAGTAAATTCGCGCTCTAACCACTGAGCCATCTTTCCCGGTCCGACCCATACTGTTTTATGGATCAGAAACGTGACCTCAAAGAACAGAGGATGCATAAAGGCTGTCAGTTTTTGACCAACTCTGTCTCCAAAGCATTGTCCAGGTGTGATTAACAATGCTGATGCACACCGAATTATTTCAGGGAAAGGAAACTCAACATGGATGAGCTACTCAATCTTCATAGGTTACGCTCTTTAGGACAAGCACTCCGCATATCAGGACTGTCTACCTCACAGAGCTGTTTTCGTCCAGTGCTGAGTAGAAGCGACCGAGAGGTGTATAGACTATGAGCGGGTAACGAATTATGAAAACCCCAACCAGTAAACTTAGTTGTTTTGACAACAGTCGCCTCTTTGGATGTCGATCTCGGAACTTAACTCATCAATGGTTAAGGACACAGGCGGACATAGTTCAACCACGCGGTTAGCGGCGATCGTGCATCAAAGTTATCACCTTCACTACGTGGCTGCCCAGTTTCTTGTTTCATCAGAACAAAGTGATAATGCCACGACCTCCAATTCTTGGCTATATTTCCCATGATCGCCCATTCTTTAGCGACCGAAACTGTAGCAATTGGGGCCAAAATGCTGTTTGTAAGTGGTTTGTAGCTCATAAACTGAGACTGAACTAAACTAAACTAAACTCAAAGATTAATTGGTTGAAAAATGCTCGGAATTCCGGGGCGAGGTATAAGATGCGATGTGTCACGGATTAGTGTCCTTTTAGGGGGAATAGATTTGGGCCTGAACGATTCGTCATATTGTGTTTCCGGTATATTCAAGTCAGCATCTTGAGCGCTAGCTGCAGTTTCTAAATAGATCTCTACTTGACTCGCGAAACGCCATCAACAACTCTGTTCGACACATCTGAGACCTGCTCCCTCCGGGTGGCATGGCAGCTATGCACCAAAAGGGGGTTACAGCTGATTGGTTGGCCAAATATTCCGAATAACAATTATTGTGGCCACCTGCTGCCACTTATCTGGAGCCCAGTCAAAGTAGAACCATGGACGGTGAACGCAGAGCCCCCTAAGGCCTCGGAGGTTTATGACTGTGTATGTGCTCTCAAGTGCCACCGATCTCCTGGTCCGGATGACCTCACGTCCGCATTGTTCAAAGATGGGATGAATTCCTCAGTCAACACTTGTCTGGTCTGTTTGCCTGCATTTTGAAAAAGGAGACTGTCCCAGACAACTGGGGAGAGTCGGTGACAGTGTCCATTTTTTAAAAACGGCTCGCATTGAGTGTGGTAACCACAGGGGGCTCAGCTTGACACAGGTATTAACGAGACTGTTAGCATCACTTGTGCTTCGTCGTCTTATGGTGACTCCTGAGGCACTGACTCGAGTGCAGCAAGATGGATGCCGGCCTGGTAGGGGTTGCGTTGACCAGAACTTCACGCTCCGTCAGGTGCTAAAAAACGCCACACGTACAAAGGACCCACAATTTTAGTATTCCTGGATTACAAAGCGCATTCTGCTCGGTTGACCGGTCTGTTCTCCCTAACACGCTAACCCATCAAAAGATGCTCCGGGCGTTTGTAAACATAATAAGTTCTTTGTATTTTTAGACGTTCAGACGTGTGAAAACATACGGACAGATCCCTAAAAGCTTCTGCATACAAAGTGGTGTCCGTCAGGGAAGCCGACTCTCTCCATTCCCATTCAATATCGTGATCAATGAAATCATGAGACGAACACTGGAAGGTCTCCAAAACCCCGTTGTTCAAACAGCCCGTGAAGAAGACCTTGTCGGTCTGGAATATGCAGACGACATCGTTCTCGTCTTCGAAGAAGAGGAGAAGGCGCAAGTGTTTTTGGATGAAAGGACCAAAGTTAACCTGTCCTTCGGCATGCACTGTTCACACACAAATTGTAAGCTCATGCTCTCGGACGGGCAGTCACTGAACACGCCATTTACAAGCCAAGGAGAGACATTCGAAGTTTCGGAACGTTTTACGAATTTTGAAAGTCGTATCAGCTCACACTGTATTGTGACAAATAAGGTCAGTGCACAAATCCGTGTCATAGTTGTTAGGTTAGGCATAATCAAGAGTCCAAAGGAAGGACAGAGAAGAGAAATTTGACAAGACAGCAAAAGTTGACCTTAAAATTCGCTTTTAGTGGGTACGACACACCGCTAGTGCTGTTTACGTCGGGCCGGTGGATACGAGCAGCAAACAGAATTTCGTGGATAGGTTTACCGGTGTGCCCTTCCGTGCACCGATCAAGCGGAAAAATGAGGAATAATCACCATAAGCTATTCACAAACAGACGAGTACGATCTAGCTATAAAAGGACGAAGGATTCGCATGGAATGATGAACAAGATAGACTTTTACCCGAATTGCTTTCGTCCTTGACATTGAGTAGCTTCCATAAACCTTAAAGGCACAAGCGGGGAAGGATGTAGCCATGTCCTCTAAGTTATCAGTCCTGGGCAGTAAGCTTGGCACGGCGAGACTTCACTTAAAAGGCCCCCAAAAGTGTTTTGAACCGGGCACTAGATGAAGCGTAAACAACCGTTGGAGAAAGGCCAGTACACAAACCAACCACCTGAAATGAGGAAACTGTTGTCTAATAAATCTATGCGCTGTGAACTTGAAACTCTTCTTGTCCTGCCGAAGCGGCGTGTTATTTGGGTTAACGAGCCAAACCATGTTCAAACGCGGCGCAAGTAAGTATCAGATCCCCTACGAGGCGAAGATAGCCGGCTTTACGTGATTGGGTGAGAAAGACGCCCCTGAAGAGGGACAAAATCCTAAATCCTTTTTGGTATCCAGCTATGAAATGTCTTCTTGTTCAATCTTATCTGCGCGAAAAAGACATTCGCAAAGTCTCCTCCGAACACACTTTTCGTTACTCGGAGTTAGGTCGAGCGACCGTCTTTTCGCGGTGTTCACATCCATTTGAATGACGCTGGATAGCCAATGACCGCAATTTTTCCATCAGGTGCTGTGCTGTTGGTGACACAACACTGCGTGTAGGTGAAGACAACCGAGTGCGCAGCTCCGAAATCATCGCTGATGTCTGGGGCCTGGTTCCAATCCTGATATGGCGTATGTTATTCTTCCAAAACCGTAAAGTGTAGAGAGGAACATCTGTAAAATGCAGCATTTTTCCACGCAACTGCTCAAACCAAAAGGGTCAATAATCTGCCTCACTTTTGTCGACATTTTATTGACTTGTATTTTATTCGTATTTTTTGGCATGCAGTTCGGAGTTTAAGATATGCATTACCGACCGAGTTTCTGGAGCATCTTTAGAAAAACTGTTTTGAGAAATTGGTAACTGCAAGATTTCCATTCTGTACAGCTCCGAGAAGATGATGAACGATTATACCAAGGGTTATTGTGGCGTTTGTTTGCGCAGCTGGCAAAAAAGCAAAGTGCTCTTTTGAGTGGCTCTTATGAGTGGCTTTGCCACATATGTAGCAGACACGTAGGCGTAAGCTTTACAACTCCCTAATCGTGGATGGCATGAGGCCGGGTGGCCACGTGGTGGTGGTCACGTACATCTTTTAAGGTGACGACCAGTTTGCTAGTATGTGTAAACTGCTAAGCCTGTTCAGGGAGATGAGTAGCTAGCAGTGTCAACTAAATAAAAATAATGCTTATTCCCAACTGGCAGTGATTAATATTCGTGATGAGAAGGTTAGCGGCACAAATGCAAGTGACCACGGTTTCGTTCGGCTATGTTGTTTTGTTCTGTTGCTTCCATGCATGTAGAATTATCAGGAAGAACCATGTTATAGATGCTCTCCGTCAACAACCAACATATGACCCATCGCATGATTCGTCTGGACGGCGTTAACTCGTGGACCACTGGTTGTACATCACACGCTAGTGGGTTATCTACATACAATCCGGGTTCTTTTCGCCCTCGCAATATGACCGGCAACCGTCGGGAGAACGCCAACGGCCGCCTGAAAAGGCCAATCAATCCATCTGATTGTTTTGAAAATGTTATGCAGGTTTCTTGGTGCGCTGTGGCTCATGCAAGGCCATGAGATGCAAACGCCCAGTCATTGCGAGTGAAGGAAAATCCTGGAAGTGAACGGTGACCTCGTAAAACGGTAGTTTCTGAGAAACCGTTTTCATCCACCAGGTACCGATTGGCGAAGCATGGCAAACAAACAACATATCACCATTTTTGCCCACTTTGGTCTACAACACTCCTCCTACCTGTGCTTTCGACAACAACACTAACAGTGCCTTGAAACTGAAGAAAAAGGGAAAAGAGGAAAAACCATGTAAAGCTCACCGGTAGCAGAAAAACAATCACACAAACGCTACTTAAAGGATCGAAGGAAGTGGCACGAAATGCTGACAAGCGCCGGGAGCATTTTGCTCTGGCCAGCCATATGTGAAGGAGCCAAACTTCTCACAGATTCGAGAGTCCCATGGGTGACCGGTGTAGCACGTTTTACCGTGGAAGCCACTGGCCCAATATGAAAATATTCACGGTGTGCTCCTGTGTATGGTAGCTGTGATTGCGGAGCCTAGCGCATAAGTAGAGCTGTCCACTTTACAGCCCGCAGCTACAACGCTGTATACAAGCATCCTTCGGTGGTCCATACAATCCTTTCGGTGAGCACTCGGTTCAGACATTTGGAGCTTCTCTAACAAAGCCTCTGCTTTAGCACGAGGACGCTCGCCAATTTGTTATACAATCTGACTGATAATGCTAAAATAGCAGAAAATTCTATTGATTCGTGAGGTATTCTACAGACCCCATTTCCCTTTGTTTTGGTATGTCTCAGTCTAATCCATTTCGTGATTCCCCGTCTAAATTTGAGCGCATAAACAGGAGGAATGAGAAAAACATGTTCTGCTTAACACCGTATGTACCTTGGTATGCTTGTTTGCGAAAGCTTCAGGGACATATAACGTGCGCACTGAACATGGTCCTAATGTCCTCTAACTTTCTAGCCCTTCTGGCCCACTGGACAAGTTCAACCAGAGGGTCATTCAACAGATAGGCTGCTATTTAGCTGGGTGCTGTCCTCTGGTCCCCTTGGAACAACGCGCTAGCCGGTATGGCCCTCGAAGCTTTCGCATCACACCGCCACGTCATGGTTGCACAGTAAGTTCGTGCTGACGGCCCTAACTAGGTGCGTCGTTACAGTTGAAACTGCCCACTACGTCCGGGTGCCATCTGCTGTCCCCTGACTCAAAGATGCATTAGGATTAAGGTTTTGAGAAGGATAAATTTCCTTTATTGTTTGTGGGATACCATCCGTGGGCCGTCGGTTGATACCTGGACATTAATTGCCTTGTGACTATGTTCGAGTGGACAAGTTCGAAGAGAGGTATTGCCGAAAATAACTTGTACCTTGTTTATCACCGTCATTTATAACGTCCGTAAGCCATCAGAATAAGGCAGTATATTTATGCTTGGGGAAACAAGGAAATTAATTGTCAACACCCCTTCCCAAAGACGACATTACCACATTTTACATCATATCAACCGGCTAAAGGCTTTCAAAAGCCTACTATGTAAAGAGAGGCGACTTTCGTGTCATTACTTCTGCTTTCTTGATGATTAACCCTCTACCAAATCGGTCCTTCCAACGAAAGCTCCGTAATTCAGTAATCGGCGGGAAATGTCCAACTTACCCGCGATTACTGGCCTAATACCCAGCAAAATGCGATTTAAAAATTTGGCACACTTATGGATATCAGGTGGATCATTCAAAATAACTACATCGATGAAGTTTCACCCGTGCAACTTAAGATGTGCCTTTCAGCCAGTGTCGCCGGTGCTAAGGTATCGCCATCTGGCACCGCCGCTTACCACTCACGCCGTGTTACACGTCCAGACGTCCGCCTACCGCAGTATCTAACCGCGCAGTTATTACTTAAAGTGCGGAAGCTGCTTTGCTGTAGCGTACGTAAGCCATGCAAAACTTCCTCCCGTGCAAGCATTCAGTGCTTTTGTGATGGCCTTATAGAATAAGCACCGCACTTCTGCAAATTTCCTTTCGAAAAGCTGATTTGCCAGGTGTTCGCTAAAGTGGAATCAGCTAAACACAGTGCAAACACTCCAGAATAATTTGATTCAGGCTTTTTACTCCTGGGCCAAGAGAAAACGCAGCATTCTGGTATGGAGCTTTATGATAGAAACAATTGCGTAAAAACGATCTTTCCGGGTGGGGTATAGTTGTTGTGTTGCATTTGAATTTTTTGACTCCAAATACCGAATCGCCTAGATTATATGTAAGCCATGAGTCCATCAGTCCAAGGCAACGAGGCCTCAGCGATGCTTTTAGGTTTTTGTTCAATCTGACCAGCTGGATGACGCCAAATCTGCTGCTTCACCAGATCTGATGTTCCGGTTCCTCGTTTTCCGCAGTTTACACTTTTCTTGTCATGTGTCAGGCAGGAATCCTCTTGTTTAGCCCCCCTCGCTTTGTTTTTGCCCGCCACCTTCAAATCCTAACAATCCGATCTTGTTCGATATTCTCTCCAAAAAAGCATAGTAACTGTGCTTCCCTGCCCGTGCCGGTCTGGTGGTGACCACGCCTACATCGGATAGTGCCCGCCGCCTACGACGCTGTCCCTTTTCCCAAAACCCCCTGTACCCACAATGCCCGCCAGTCAAGCTTTTATTCTGACTGTAACCTTATAATCATGCCTGAAGGCATGCCACCCACAAGTTGGGAATAATCATTATCATTATCATTATCATTATCAAGTTTATTAACTTGTCATATCTGGTTATGTTCCAGTCATGCTATTATTATGACTGTAACATCATGATCATGCCCGGCGGTAATCCACCCACCAGTCGGGAATAAACATTACTATTAGTTTTGTGCTCGTTTGTAAATGTTCCGGTAGACATACCACACCGTATTCACTAAAGTGCCCTTAACCAATTCAGAGTCAATAGAAAACGGCTTAAAGATATCTCCAGGTCCTTGGTGGAATCTCTTGTGAATACGGAGGGAAAAGCCTTAATAATAATCGATATTTGACTTTGCTAATCACTTCCGTTGATCCTCAGACGTGCACCACAAATTTCTCTGAAAACTTAGCTTGAACGAAAGAAACTTTTACATAGCGTTTCAGCATTTAACGGTATTATTTCGGAAGTTTAAAATCTCCGCCGCAGCTCTGCTAAAATTTGTTTAAGTGCACTCAAGGTTTGCTCAGGGCACGGAACTCATATTTTTAATGACTGCCATGCCTTATCGTGAAGACGGTGGAATATTTTGCGGAGAATTTGGTTCCTTCACGTGTTTTCTTCTGCTGGATCACAGTATGCTCCACCACTGGCCCGGCTTCTTCCACAGGCGACTTATACCACGTTTCTTCCAGTTAGGTCCCTGCCCCGGACTACTCTATTCACTCTGTTTGGTGAGCGATGCTTTGTTTTGCCTAGCCCTAACTAACATAAACCAAACAAAAGTCAGAGTTTCTCGTACCTGAAAAAGCATTATACGCCACGCAACCCATTAAGCACACGCACACAAAATTGCGGCGCGCCTCTGCTTGACTTGGTAGCTCACACTCCGTCATCGTTTAGCCATGGTGCACACGCTCCGGACATCTCCGTTCCGCTCCCATTGTCCCAGTGGTAGCTACCGCCTCATTTGCTCCCTCCGCGACCTGCCTTTTCCAGCCATTTTTGGGGTTTGCCCTTCCGAACTGACTGGGCTGTTTCACTGGCCTGGCTTTCCTCCGACCGGATAAAATACCCGGCAGCTGGAGTTCTTTATTAATACACAAGCCGAAATTATGACTACTTGGTGGCTTGCCACCTCGCAGATCTGGTAATATGCACAAGGGATGAAAACCTTGTGTGGTAGTCGGTACGTCTTGCAGGGAGGATTGACCTATTGCGTTGCACCCTGGTGCGTTCGTATACCCTCCAGCACCAGTAGCACGGGTGCTTCGCCCATCGCCGATGGTTCTGAGAATGGCCTTTAATTCAGGAAATCCACAAAAGTGCACTGTCGTTTTCTGTTTGTTGCTGCTGGGCTGGACTCGACCCGGTTGTGTGATTTAACTGGAAACGCTATAAAACTACTGGCGGTGAAAAACTGACCTTCAGTCCGTTAAAATATTCGCTGAAAAAAACAGATGGGATAGCCTGGAGGTACTCTGCGACACCCACGGCTTACATCAACGTGCGAAGCTGTAGTTCCCTTCGTCATAATTAGGATTGCAGCGCACCAAAGCCCACTTCGTCAACCAAACAAAACACACCTACCTGCTGCTCCCAGGACTGGAGAGAAAAACATATTTTTAATGCGATTCCTTACCCTCTACCATCAACGTACAAGACTAACGCCTAAAGGCTATTTCGCCATGCACCACTTGTTGCTTGGAGCTGATAGCATTGCTCTGGGACTGGTGACCATTTCTCTTAGGTTCGCTTTTCTCTAGACTATGACACCGTCCAACTCACGTAATAAATTCCAGATACACTAGTCCATCATCTCGTAAGTTCTACTCCCGTCAGCCCTGACATCTTTGATTTCCCTAACCAAACCACCTCTGTGTGTACTTATGCCGACTTGCTCTAGATCTCTTGTACGATAATAGCATATATTAGCAAACCCAACCCGTGCTTCATAGCTAGTCTACTAGTACAAATCTACCCCTATCCTGTCTCATTTAATCACTTATTGCCATCACCCTAATTGTGGTAAACGTTAAGTTTTTTCAATAGACTGTATCCTATCTGATGCCTCCTCAAGCTCACCAGGATTCACCGATTGCACCCCATTCCCTCGTCTTCCCGGACTTCGACATTCGGCAATACTTGCTTCAAGTGCCTTGTTTACCGTTATCCACTCCACCTGGCCTGTGATTCACATCCACAGGAATCCTCAAACGGACCAGGAAAATACCTGCGATCTTACATTTGCTTCACTCTAACTCTGAGGATTCCCTTGGTCAACCCAAATTATCCCGCTCATCACAGAATTGCACATCCTAGTCCAATCACTTCAGACATGACGTCCATTACGAGGCTGTCCGGAAACCGAAGTATGTCAGTGCGGTGAGGGCATGGCACTGCCATACCCAGTTTGATAGCTAACCCGCAACTATGTCCTTCCTACTCTTGACTGCACCCTATCGCCCACTCGTTCCCTTACCTGCAAATACGAATAGATCCTTTACCTGGCCCCAGCCGCCTCCGGGACGCGATCATTAAATAATAATAAGAAGAAGAAGAAGAATAAGAATAATAATGTTTATTCCCAACTAGTGGGTGGCATACCTTCAGGCATGATCATAAATTTACAGTCAGAATAGGAGCATGACTGGTGGGGTTTGTGTGTACTGGGAATTTCGTGCAATAGGGACGGCGACATAAAGAGTGGCCATTATCCGAAGTAGACTTGGACACGCCTGAGGCGGCACGGGTAAGGAACCAAAATTACAAGGGCTCTTTCTTTCTTATGGGGAACATATCAGATGAGACAAGGTACGATCATTAGGATTTGAAAGTGGCGGGCAAAAACAATACGAGGGAGGGCATAACAAGAGGATTCCTGCCTGGTACGTGATAAAAATAATAAAGGAAAAACTCCAATATGCAGGAAGAGTGGAACCAGAATAACGGATCAGGAGAGGCAGCAGAACTGGCACGATCTGACCGGCTGATTTGAACTAAAGCCTAAAACTGTTACTGAGGCATCGTAGCCTTGGGCTGTTAGGCGTATGGCCAGAGTCACGAAAAGCGTAAGTGGGGGAATATGCGGTACGGATAAATGGTAGTAGGACACTCAGAATCACCGTGTGCATTGAAACTGGAGAGACTCACTAGTGTTGCTGCTGGAGAGGGGTCGGGTCTAAAAGTTCCTTGGGAAGAGCTCACGAAAATGCACAAAAAGGAACGCGAACTGACTTGGTGAGGGATACAAAGTAAAAGACACCGAGATGTTCAGATCCGATGGAGGGTTCAGCAAATTGGAATGGACGCCTCCCGGTGGCAAATTCGATTGTGGTTGTAGGTAAGGGAACGAGTGGGCGAGCGGGTGAGCGGGTGCAGTCAAAGTAAGGAGTGAACAGTTGCGGGTATGCTATCAAACTGGGTTTGACAGTGCCGTGCCGTCACTGCACTGAGATACTTCTATTCTAATCTACTAAACCTTTCGTTTGAGTTTAACAATCTCGGTGGACTTCCAGTTTGTGCTCCCACAAATTCAATAATTTTCTGTACGTTCGCCCTCCATCTTGTGTGTCAGCACCAGCACACTCCCCCAAGGAACTTTTACATCCAATTCTACTTCAACAGCGACACCAGTGAGTCTCTAGAGTTTCACTGTACCCCATGGTTCTGAGATTCCTGCTACTACCTATCGGCACTGCTAATTCCTCCATTTCATCATCCCCGCTTACGCTTTTCGCGACCCTGTCCATTAGCTCAACAGCTAAGGCCACGAGACCTCAGCGGCAGTTTTAGGTTTTATTTCAAATTGACCGGCCGGATCACGTCATTTCTGCTGCTTCAACAGATCTCTTGTTCTGGTTCCTCATTTTCCCACAATTTAAAGTTTTCTTGTCACGTTCCAGGCAGGATGCCTCTTGTTTTGCCCTCCCTCGTTTTTTTACCAGCCACCTTCAAATCCTAATGAGCTGGACCCGCTTCAGCTTGATATATTCCCAGAAAAAAGGAGTCGGATCTGTGCTTCCCTTACCGTGCTGGTCTAGGCGTGACCACGTCTACATCGAATAATGTCCATTGTTTGTGACACCGTCCCTTTTCCGCGCAATCCCCAGTACCCGCAAGTCCCGCCAGTCATGCTTTATTCTGACTGTAACATTAGGATCACGCCTAACGATATGCTATCCACCAGTTGGGGAATAAACGACAATAATATCAACAATAATTACGTAGTCTTTGCTCGCATAAGCTCATAATGGAAAAGCCATTCGTGACCTACGTAGGAAGAAATTCCCTATCGTTGCAGCAGGCGTCCCGCCAGACAAAGCCAAAGAGTTCGTCGCAGCTAGTAAGTGTGTTGGTTTTTTAGTGATATTCATCACCCACTTTATCTGGTGCACGGTAAAGTTTCATCTTCATCGCATCTGATTCCGTGATAGTTGCACGGGGATAATTAGTGGGCTACTAGGCAGCACGAGCAGAGAGTACAATAGGGTGTCCAGCCCTTTGGAGTTAATACACAAATTCAGCAGACTGAGATGGTCTGGTGGGCGCAGAGATACACATTCGCATCCATAATGCACAATGCATTAAGTTATCTCCGAATAATATAGTGCGCGCAAGGCGAGCTTCCCCAAAAGCTGTGTTGTGCCGAAATTGGGTGACAAACTCATACAATTTGTTAGGTCAGATGAGTATAACGGATCCAAACGTAGTTCCAGTAGCCCGCCGGGGGGAATTTACATTATTAAATTCTGTAGATATTACCTCCCGTTTGAAAAACACTGTGAATAGTTAAAATATGCTACAGTTTGATCTCGTGCTTTATCTGCCGCGCGCTGGACGCACAATGCATTTTCCTGCAAAACCTTTGTGGGTGGAATGAAACTTTTTACGTCAAAGTGTGGCATTTCGTTGCATATGTGCTCAGACCAAAAAGCACACTAATCTGCTTTCATTTTTACGCAATTTGTTTTAATTGATCTCTGTTCGAAATTTTTGGCGCGCGTTTGACTTTGAACTTGCAGTGCTATGGCTTCAGAAGTGGCTTCCCA
>SJOL01009264.1:0-10516 GCA_004794785.1 Opisthorchis felineus | reverse complement strand
TTCGCGATTTCTTATCACATTAGGTAACGTATTCACAGTCCGCAGTGTTTATTGACCTTGAAGATTCGCACACTTAAACAAATCACTAATGTAGGTAGGTAGGCATAATGCATGTACATGTACACTATACATAGACATTCTACATTATGAAGTGGCAACCCTGAAAACGTCGTAGCTTTCGAGAAATCGATTCCATTGTGCGAATAGCCAGCGGCGCTTTATCTCGTAAACCAATAACCACATGCAAATCCGCGGTGGTCGTTGACCTTGAAAGTTCGCTCACCTAAACAAAAAGTAATGAGCAACAAAGCACTGAAACGTGCGGCCGGAATAGAAACTCCCCGTAACATTCTCAAAGTTCAGAACTCCATAGTTGCTGCTAAATGATGTCGGTTTGCTTCTAGTGATCAGCATTTAAAGCCTAACTACCCACTAATATTTGAAAAGTGCGATCTAAGAGGAATTTTCCCGCTTGAGCGAAAATCGAAATTTCAGTAACTTGGGCTGGTATCTTGTGGGGAAGCAATCGATTTCATGCAGAATCAAAGGTTTCTCGTTAGGCAAAATGGCATAATCGTGCTCTCTGACCTTTCTCTAACCTGCGCTATCTTTGTCTGGGAAGAAAAATGTTTTGGTCAGACCCGATTTATTTCTAACGAACCTAAGCCAGTCGGTAGAGTGTAACTTCTTTTCACCAAGACAGGTTGCCATTCTGTCTCTTGGTGAATGCTAAGCGGTATTCCAAAGTACAGGGGTTAACATGACTGATTTAATTCTCCCCCACGATTTGACTATGTTCAACTTTGTTTATGGGTGCAACGGTTGCATTTTTCCAGTTTACATGCATTTCGGGTGACCCGTCACACAGAAGTGGCGGTAATCTTGCAATGATGCCTGAAAGAAGTTGGAATATTGAAAATGGAGTACATCTGGGACATGGCAATTGGTGTATGTTGAAGGATAATTCCTTGGTTAACCTTCCCTTTAACGACGTTGAAATTTGTTGTAACAACGGTTGTCCGATCGGTTCCTTTTATTCTGGCCGATAGACTAACTTCAGCATAAAATCTTGCCTTACCGTTCACCAGGCACGATTTGCCGTGGTTTGATATTGTGGAATTTGGACGCATCCCGCACTGTCGCTGTAGAGCTTCCAAGCTTGAGGTTTTTTAATATGGAGCTCTCTGATCTGCCACAGAGGCAGGCCGTTTCGTCGGATTCTGCTTGGCGTGACTCATTATTCCATCAACGTTATAATGCCTTGTGGGACCGTTATTCAGATATCCTCCACTGCATCCATTTATGCCGTTTCCCAACCCAGCAGAGATGCACGGTCAACCAGGGTAACCTCTGACTACCTCGTAACTCGTCTAGTGGCCTTGTCCGGCACATGCTCAGCACACTCTTTATGACCATATTATCATTGTTGCACACTGGCGATTCAGGTTGCAACCGCTCCGCCTCCGTCTGCCACCTCAGATGGGCAAGATTCAGGACAATGGTGGTTTGACCTACTCCCCACACTTACTTAAAATAATCGCTGAGGAGCAAAATTTGGAAGCCAGTGAAAGAACATCGAATCTCCATCTCCTGTGTGAAACAGCTGGAGAGCATTTGGATTATTTTGTCAAAGGCAGAAGAGGCCATAAATTGTTTCCATAAATGGTGCCAAAGTAGCATTAAAGATGTGCCCCCAAATGTGTTAAATAATACATGAACGTAGGGACAAAAGACTGCCCTGAGCTGGATGGAGAGGTCTATCGGGAAATGCTTTCAAACAGACTTACAAGGGATAAACGCGAGGCTAACGAAGCGTGGATTAGATAGACTGTGGCTGTTTTCTTTTGTCATTTGGGTGACTGATTATTCAATTCCGCTTCTTTGAGGAAGGGTCAAGTTACGAGTCTGATTATAGGCAGTATGGGAGGGCGGTTGTAGGGGCAGTTACTGTAAGGAATTTGGAGTAAACGTTGTCTGGCCCCGGGGAAACCACCAAAGCCAACTCACTGAACATTCTTCTACTGTCCTTAATGAGAAATACCAGTGTCCAGGTTGGTCTGGTGGTAGGAGGAATAGGTGGGGTTCGATGAGCCTTGAATAGGTTAGAGGACAACTTTGTGTGCATCGGCGCGTGCTTGGACTGCATCGTGGTGTGTGTAAGAATGCGTTCGGGATTTTGTAGGGACACGGAAAGATTGTAACACCCCCCGAAGTCTCATGTACTGGGGGAGACGTTTGCAATGCCTTTTGAGGGGCGGAGAGTGAAGCTTTATTCCGTTGCTTACAGGACGTGGTTGCAGTAGGGATCTCTCTGCGGAAAGGTAGGTCTTAAATTTTGTCACAGGGAGTCTCCCGGAAAATCAAGTCCAGGATACTGGTGCCGCTCTAGTAATCTACTTCGTGGCGTGGGTACTTTTCATTGTTTTGGCAGAGAGGGCAAAACTGCAATTATGAAACCTGCATGCCTCACAGAGCCGAAGCGATATGGCATAATCAAGGTCGTCGGAGGAAAGGCAACCCATGGGTGTTGGAGTAGTATTGTACTCCACGATAAATCTGCCGGGTGGTAGGTGAAACTTGGAGTGTTCGATTCGGAAGGTGAATGTAGATAGCAGAGTGGGTCCTTGAACAGCACAACTTGAAAATGTTTGCTAAAGGGAAAACCTTAACGACTTCGTCTATCATACCACGTTCGTTGGTGATCACAAAGTCAATGAAAGGAGATGCTTAAGGTAATCAAAGAGATGCCAAAAAATTAAGGTATCCGGCCTTTTTTCTTTCCATTTGGCAGTAATAACCGTGCTCGCAAAGCTAAAAGATGGGAGACTCTTTGTCTCTGTAGATTTCAGTAAGCTTGAAGCTTCCACGAAGAAGGAAGCTTCTCCACCGTCGCTAGTGAGTGATTCATCTGAAATCCTGAATGAAGTACAATAATTTAGCACACTGAGCTATGCATTTAGCTACAAGCGGGTAGAAATAGAGGTGGAAATAGGAAGCAGTCAGCATCTGGTGTCCAAACAGGCCTGTAGGAGTTCCAACTGATGTCTTCTGAATTAATATATAGCCCACCAACACATCAGCGTTCAAATAAATGTAGACTTGATGGGCCCGGGCCCATAAGTTGATAATATACGTGGACGACATTTTTATGCACGCAGAACGCTAGAGAAGCACTTAGAAAACTGTATGTCGGTATAACCAGACGAACTAGAAATTCAGAATTCAGCACAACGTAACAAGTAGCACGTATGTATTCGAACTGTCGTATGTGTACAGCACTTGGAATATTAAAACAAGAGAATAATGAACAGAGCAATGAATAGAGCATCGATCATGTTCATCACATCCGCTACACCTTGAATGAGCGTGTGGATGTTTATACTTCAGTGGTAGTCTTGATCGCAATTTTTCGGATCTTCTCGGATTGGAAACTTCAGGTTCTTCACATGTAGTATGTTCCTCAGAGATAACGTTTTGATCGGGTACAATAAGATCATCTACAAAGGATTCATTAGTAGTTGAAACGGCAGGAGTGCCGTTAACAGACTGACCTCTGGTGTTGAGCTCAACCTGATCAATATGTCTCCGGTGGCAAGAGAGATCATCCAAATCGAGAATTGTGCCCACACGTTTGCCATTTGATGAAAGTATTATTCCTGTAGCAGGCCGTAAATCATTGCCCTTGAAAAACGTAACATCCGCCGTTTTGGCACAGTCAAGACTTGTGCGCAACGAGCGAGGTTTAAAAAGAAATGCAGGACTCTTCCCAATAACGGAATAGACGGCATTCCTGTATTGCATTAGGAAATTATCAATTCCACGGTCTAACTCCACAAAAGAAGTAGGAGAGAGTGAAGTAATGGCAGATTTCAGTGTTCGGACAAAATTCTCGTTCGACTGGGGATGTCGTGGAGCAGTAAACAGATGTCCACATCCAAGGCCTTTTAACCATTCCTCGAGGGATTGTGCAGTGAAGTGTGTGCCGTTGTCAGTGACGAAAGTAGCTGGTACACCTTCATGGCTGAATACCTTCCTCAATGCTTTTTGTGTGAATTCAGCACTTGGAGAAGTAGTTAGAAAAACTTCAGGCCAACTTTAATATGCGTCAATAAAAATTAAAGCATAGTATTTACCGAGAAAAGGATCACAGTAGTCGGCATGAACTCGTTGAAATGTTTCACAAGTAACTGGCCACGGATACCACTGTGAAGATTTGCTATGAATCTTATGTGCACATTTAACACAATTTTTAGCAGTATACTTGATGTCAGCATCCAGTTCCTGCCACCAGCATGACAAGCGTACATGTGATTTCATCTTATCAACACCCAGATGACCAGAGCAAGAACTGCCGCCCGCTGAGTCGTTGGAATGATAACTCTATCCTCAAAGCACAACAGACCATCCGGAGTAATGGACAAACTTTCGCGGTGACAGTAAAATGCAGGAAGTCGACGTCGCTCTTGCTGCGTCCAGCCACGTCGCAGTGCAGAAAAAATGGGTGCAAAATATCTTTAAGTATCAGCAACAAGCGCATCCCGCTTGACTGGTAATGGTTGAATCAATAAACAATCTGAATTGTTTGAATCGGAGTCGCATAATGGAATTCCAGACAAGAAATCGGCATGGGGAATCATTTTTGCACTACGATGAACAACTGTGTAGGTATACGAACTCAGTGCAATAACCCACCGTTGCACCATAGCAGCAGGTGACTTCGCTAGAGATTTTGTAGGATGATACAAGAACTTCAAAGCCTCATGATCAGTAGCAATGGTAAAGTCTGATCCGAAAAGATACTTATGGAACCGTTTGACAGCCCAATATACCGCAAGTGCTTCTCTTCAGTCTGAGAATACCCACGCTCGGCTTTTGAGAGTCGACGAGAAATGCAGATCACCGGTCTGCCACACTGTTCAAGGATTGCTCCTATTCCAGCGGGAGAAGCATCAGTAATGATGGTCGAATGATGTTTGGCAGAAAATGGTTTCAAAACTGCTGAAGTTTGAAGATAGCCAAGCAACGCACGCAACGTCTTTTCATGGTTGGACGACCAAGAAAATTTATTGGCAGATATGAAATCAAACAAACAACTTGCATGTTTAGCAAAGTTAGGAATAAAACGAGAATAATACTGAAGTGCTCCTAGAGCAGAACGCAGTTCTTGTATATTGGTTGGTGATGGCGCATTTACTAAAGGAGATGGACGGTTGGTATCCGGTTTAAAACCACTGCCATCCATAATGTATCCAAGGCATGAAAATGATGGAACACTAAAAGTGCATTTACCAGGATGAATGGCTACGTCGGACTCAGAAAATCGATTTAGCAAAGACAACAGACGCATATTATGGGTAGCTTTATCAGCAGCGTGCACTATGACATCATCTTGGTACGTCTCAACACCCTCCAACTCTTTTGTAACAGTATTCATAAGTTGTTGAAATACAGCTGGTGAAACACTCAGGCCAAAGGGAAGGAAATTGTATCGGAATAATCCGAAAGGTGTGTTGATCACGGTAAGATTACTAGAGGCTTCATCCAGTGGTATTTGAAGATAGGTATCTTTTAGATCAATTTTGGAAAACATACTTGAACCAGATAAACGATACAGTACATCTTCAGGCTCTTCTGTAGTTCTTGTACGTTGTAATAACCGCGTATTTAGCGTTAGCCGGTAGTCTCCACAAATTCTCGGAGTAATACCATCAGCCTTTAGTAGGGTAACTATCGGAGTTGCCTAATTTGATCATTCAACAGGAGTCAATATTCCTTTTTCACACATTAAATTCAATGCTTGATGAACAGATTCCAGTAAGCCAAACGGAATAATTTGTCTCTTGAGAAACAGAACATCCTGTAGCTTCGAGGTTCACCTTGGGTATTCGCATATCACCTGTAGCCTTGGGACATTTAAGTATCAGTTGTTTGAGTTCACTATGATTTACAGAAGTCAGTAAAGAGATACAAGTTCGCAATGAGTACAAAACTTTGAGTTCNCGATAATCGATGGTCCCGAGGTTGAAACTAAAAAATTACAATCGATGGGGGTACCTTGGGGCAATCTCACAGGAATCGTGCAACTACCAACTGGAGGTACAGAATGCACAGTGATACCGCGGATATTGACATCTGTAGGCTCTGTCACAACGCTGGGGTAAAATGCAGTTAGAGCGGACCGTGGAATAATGGACTCAACACTATCAGTGTCAACCGTGAAATCGTGTTTTTGACCAGAAGCGGATATCAAAGTTTTAAAAACATGTGACGAATTTTGGGGCAAAATGGATACAGAAATGGTATAGATGTCTTCAGATAATGCTTTCACCTCAGTATTTGGATCAGAAGTTAAGTGACACACTTTTTTGGACCCACAGACAAGTTGAATGTGTCCCGTTTTCCCGCAGATAAAACACTTCGCTTGCCTGTGTGGGCATGAATATCTGGGATGATTTCGTCCACAAGATTCACATTTCCCACATTTTTGAACCGCTGAGTTGGTATTACGATCTGTGGAGCGACGTACTGATGAATTTGGAGCACGAAAATTTGTTCGAGGTTTGAATTTGTTGTCTGTTTGCATTCTTGAATTAGTTCTTTTAGAGTAATTTAACATCACTGCTTCATCAGTCTTCGTTATATGCTTCAAATCTTCATACTGCTCACATATTTTCCGAACAGTTTGGAATTGTTTATCTGGATAGAGCAGCAGCTTCTGTTGTAAATCGGGCAATTGAATAGCAGCAATGTGTTTATCACGCAGTTGGTCTTCTAACTGGGCACCGTAATCACATTTGGCCGCCTGTGTCTTTAACTGCAATACAAAATCACGAACCGACTGAGAATGGGAGCGCATCAACAAATTGAACCTAGCTCTCTCGGCTCCTACGAGGTTTATCGGTTTGAAGTGTTGCAGAACTTTTTCTTCAATGCTTTATGAGAAATGTCGATTGGAGATTCAGGATATACTAAAAGCTTGATCAATGTATGCGCCTCCTTGCCAACAAAATGTAGAAAATATGCCGTGAGTTTCTTATCATCCATATCCGATTTTGTAAGACACCATATGTCAAACCGTTCCAAATAATCCTCTACACTCGCGCAGTTGAATTAACATTTAATGGTTCCATGTCGGCAGGCATGATGAATTGTTCCAATCGCGACGCCAAAATGTGATAAGTAAGTTGAGCACGTATATCGGTATAACCAGACGAACTAGAAATGCAGAATTCAGCACAGCGTAACAAGTAGCACGTATGTTTTCGAATTGATTTATGTATACAGTACTTGGAATATTAAAACAAGAGAATAATGAATAGAGCAATGAATAGAGCATCAATCATGTTCATCACAAAAACTTATTCATGGTGCTGGAATGGCTGGAATTGTAAATAGACCGAGCTGTAACCATGGTGCGGGCCTTTACACCCTGTCAAACCGATGGCACAAGTCAAGTTGCTAGAAGATATAGCAAATATCTGGTGCCAAAATCGCCATGATGATGACGTCGGAAGTAGGAATACGAGGCCAACCACCCAAAACATGGCCAACGCCAGCTTGAGGATAAAACAGCCTTGCGGATCATAGAAACGTTTGAAAATGATCAACAGTGTTGGTCAACAACATTGGGGCAGTTTAAACAACCTAGCGACGGTCGTTGAGCCCCATTAAAAATTCAGATTCTATCAGTAGTCATTTCTGCCACGCGTGCGTTCCGACCATGTGACTGGTTCCTTTGCTGAGCCAAAATCACTGTATCCGGGCGCTCCGCCTACGACTGACTGGGAAACAGCTCTCTAAGAATGGTAACGTTTATACGAGAATTGGAATAAAACTTGAGGCACAATAAAGGACACGTTCGTAAGCACATCTTGAACCCGGTGAAGCAATCTATTCTAGGTTTGACTGGGTTTATTATATTGCCAACTATCTTGTCCTCTATAACCACCAGGTTAAAACCCCTTCAGCCCTGAAAATCGTTTCAAGTGCGAGACCCCGTTTGATGACTCTTCATGGGGCTCTGTTGATTGCACGATCTAAACCAGATGCTTACCCACAAAAAAATCTGAGTCATTCGTTGCATCTACCCTGGATCGGGTGAGCCGATTTTATATGTTTTACCTTCAAGCTGCAATTCGAATTTTCAAGGTTCAGTGCTAACGATCACGCTCTTTTCCTCTTTGTCTATGTAGCACGTACTGCAGTTGACAAGAGCCTTCAAAACGGTGTCATCATGCATGAACCATCTTCTTTCTTCAGCTCCATTCGGCTGTCCATCCTAACTTTTCCAGCCCGTCAAATACCAAGTAATAACGTTAAAACCAAGAGTAATCGAAGACATAAGAACTGGTACACCCACACCGCACCATCTTATACACTGGCTGTGCGAATGCTTGCAGATTCGAGTAAGTTTTCCTAAACTCGTTTATTGTCTCGCTTACCATCACTTATCTCAATTTTATTAACTCACTTACAGGCACCAGTCCCCTGTATTTGTACCCAAAATTCTCGGCCTTTGTATCAGGGTCAGGCGGATGAATTTAACTGAACAACCTGTCCCATTGCCCCGAATGCATTCTGGAAACTGCTATGTTCCAAAAGATGGATTCATGACGTTGAGAATTAACGGGACCGGTTTAACAATAACAAAGAACAGTACGCATCTAACCCACAATGCCATCGTTACCCACGCTAATCACACAACTTGGGCTGTTAGACTGAGGTTGTAGTGGTCTGGCTACCCAAGAAGCTACTTTACCAGGACTGCGTGGCAAAGAAATAAAAATAATAACGCTAAATTGAGTATACAATAATAAAGAGGGTCAGATGGAACAGACTCACTAAGAATTGTCCTTTTGAAAATAGTTCGTCGTTGGCCTAGGTCAGCGGGTAAATACTAATCCAATTATGGTTGTTCAGGGGTCTGCTTTTGAACAGTTCTCACATATAATAAAATCCGAACATACTCTGAAGTATTTTGATACTAGAGTTAGTACATGAAACTCGCGAATGGCCGCTGCAAGCACGAGCGTGAGCGAAATTGGAAGAGAAAGTCGAAGCACGTGGCCACGTTTTTGTTGTGTGTAAAAGGTAAAAGAGCGCGTTTCGTATTTTTTCGTATTCAAACAAAAACGTTTATTCGTAGTGCTATAATGTTATGTTATAATGTTATAATGGAAGCAAGAGAAAGGTACAAAACACCACAAGGTCAAGCATGCATACTCGGTGTCTCCACCTTATCTAGCACCTATATGGACATGCATTTGCTGACGTTGTGAGCACAGATTAGGAAGATGTCGAACCTAGCAGTCAACTTATCTGCTTTCTGCTTTACGGTGTAAACAGCATCACTCGACAACCCTGTTTGCTGGTGCAGAAAAAACTTAATCGTGGTTTTCACCGTAACCTTTTTGGATTTTGTTCATGTGAATAGCACCTGCTGATCAGCTGATGTCGTGCGAGTCAGTAGCAACCGCGTTGACAATGGCTAAACGCACTCACGTTCATAACAAAGTACGGCTATTTTGTAAACTGAGTGGTCATCACCTCCTACATCCAACCATTCTCCAGCTGTAATACCACTACATGCGAAAACAGAAAACGGAAGTAGATGTGATGAACTTAAGCGGTGGAACACTTAGCACAAAACAGGCAAGTGTGACCCATTGATTTCAAGCGGCATTCAGTAGTACAATGACCTGATTCTGCCTGGGTGTGTAAAACTGCCTGAATCATCGATTGATTAAATTTTCCAACACTCACGATGCTCCACTACTCTTTCGCACATGCGTTTGCCTCAGCTTGAACACCTTAGCTAGTCGCTGTTTGAGCGTTCAATAAGGTGACCCAGACATGACCGCATAGGATACCGTTGTTTTAGCACGGTGTTTGTGCTGCCAATTGTTGTCCAAACCTTTCGAAAATAGTTGTTTGGTAATCTTCTCATCCGTTATGTCCTTTTGGGGAACTTCAGCAGTAATTAGAATTTGGTAGTGACGTCAGCATTAGCGAAACAAGGTTTGGAACTGATCGAGTAAGCATCGTTTCGAGAGGTTCGGTCAAACAATTCTAAACTTGTTGCTGGGCAGCATCGCTGTTTTAAAAGAAAAGCTTCGCCAGGCCAGTTGAGTAGGTTTCCAAGTTGGCCGGGTTTTAAAGCGGACAGAGGAACAAACAGAAAGATCGCTTTTGATGAGCACACTAAATTACTGTTAAGTGTCCTTTCGGAGTTCTTTCTGGTTTTAGGCAAGACGTAAAACATAATGCCTGGTCTATTACCTACCACTGATCAACGTCTTTCCAGCCACTTTAGGGAAGACATCTTGCCACCAGAGAGGATTAACAGACCCTTCAGCCACATAAAGGAGTTAAAAAGAAGCTGATTTCTGTCTGTCTTTTCTATGGGTTTTACTTTCACATTCTTAATCTACGAATTTTACGAATTCACTGTGCGTTGGCCAACTAAATATGATGAGCATATGCACGGCGCACACGAACAGGCTGCTATGCTATATTT
>SJOL01009256.1:189696-215745 GCA_004794785.1 Opisthorchis felineus | reverse complement strand
CCAGAGACCCAACCCCATCTGGTATGCAGCTAAGTTTGTGTGTGTTTTGCTGTATTATTCTTGAGAGGGTAATCAAGAATAGATTTCCTCTGATGAGCCACGGGATTTCATATATGTTTCCCTAGTTTTGGCCCGAAATTCTTGAAAGGAGTCATCAAATTCCATCTGCTGCCGAGGCGCAAAACACTTTCACACTCACGAAATTTGATCGAATAATACTCGAAGCGAAATAAAGCCGTTAGGAATTTTGACACGAAAAGTTGGGCACAGACGACTGTTCCGGGTACTTTTATTTGAAATTATTAACACCGCATAACGGCACCGTGGGAAAACATACAATTATCATAGTCCATCCAATGGGCAGTAAAACTGAAAGATCGACTTAAATTGTAATTCGACATATTGATAAGATAGTCAAGTTTGGGATTATCTGGAAAACCATGTATATTATTATTCTGCCTGCAACATCCAGTTCATTCATATGACCATATTCTCCCGACTATCCTGATGCAGCGCATTTTGTTTTCATGTTTCGTTTCGCTCAATTCCTACTCGTTTTGAAGGAACAACTACCGATTAGAGAAGTCAAATGTATCTGCGAAACTAAGGATACTGCTGAAAACGTATCTGTTCGTCAGCATTTAGACAATACAGGTCCTGATGGCATTTTTCACAATGGAAATGTCTGCTTTGCGCCGGGATTTTGGCTGGGACGCACCAAAAATGTCTGAATGAGAGGAAAGTGCCTAAGGCTCGCTTTCATCTGGTTAGTCTTAGATATTCTCGCACAGTATCTTTGAACGGTGCCCCACCGGATTACTCATGCGTTAGTAGATGCACATTCTACTATCGGTGGACTGTTTTCTTACTTTGTCACCTTCGTTCATTTTCAACAAATATTTTGCCCCAAAAGTAAGCTACTGAAGGTTGGAGGTCAACTGTCTGTCATAATAACTGCTGATTCCCGAGTAGCAAAATACATAGAGTCAATTGCAATATCAAAATTGACACTGAGCCTCTACAAACAAAAGCGCCATAGTGGGGCCCCGTTTGTGCTTGATCCCATCCAGATTCTTGATGGACGTTAAAAAAGTTGAAATTGTTCGGCCAAGTCGTTCTTTGCCTCAAATAAATAAATATAGGCTTTTATTACATACACATCTGTACCGGGACTTATTTACTTCCTCTGAACAACCACACGAAAAAAGGTTTTTTTATCCCATGAATGCTTATTATGTCTCACGGAATCCTCAAGAACTTAGACTATCCACTCTTATACGAAAGACGGTTCGCAATGAAGAATTTGTCAAGCCTTCTGGGAAAAAGTTCCCACTAGTGTTTTAACTTAACACGTTGCTGAAGAAGTACCTGTTGTTGCATTATTGCCGTGGTATTCAGATCACAACATTCAGAATCAAATCACCAAATTCCACAAAGCAAATTGGTGTACACAGAAAATGGTACGGACATATTGATGGGCGGGAGCCTGTGCTTTGGAGATTAGCATAGGACGATTGGCAGTAGCTAGCACAATTACTGAATTGTGATGTTAACGGTCATTGTCAGGTTGAACTTGAATGTCCTGTTGACTTTTAGCCACAGAATTCTGCCTGTCAGAATTCAGCTAGGCTTGGATGCCGTCCACGCTAACTACGTCTGGCTATTTCATTAGTGCTATATATTTTCCTCGTATTTGAAGACAGCTTGGATCTGTACACTAGTTACTGATGTAAACCTACGATGACCTCTGTTTTATGCTTCACAAAGTAGCAGTAACTGTCCTCAGTTCACTAGCTAAAAGCATATATTTTGATAGATAAGAACAGATGCCTTATTTTTCCATGTCAGCTGCAACGAGTGTTTTATGAATTTATGAAAGTCTTCTCTTGGCTAGAGATTAGATTTCGATGTCCAAGTGCACCGCAACATTAGACCTTCCCCAAATGTCGTCACTGTTCAGTCCAAATTTTGAAAAAAAGGACATAAATTATACGTCCTTGGTTCTCCATTTTTATTGGGCGTATAACTAATTGCTAGTATTCTTTCGTAAACCTAAATGATCGATTTCAATAGCAGAAATTTGAAGTTTGTTTGCCTCCTTGTTTCAAGGTAAGGGACCTGTTCTAATAAGGTTTCGGTGTTTCTGGCAGTCAAACTGCTGCTGCGATTTTCTGAGCAAAACCAATTTTACGAAAAATTTCTTGGACATACAGACCTGTCGTAGGGTACACGATACGAAGGAGGATTCCCGCACTTGCAGGCAGGCTCCGATATATTTTTGTCCAGTCAGTGATACCCAGCAATGCCTATGGTCCTTTTTTCAACACAGTGAGGTAAATTGCCACACACTTCTTCTGGATTTAGTAGCCACAATCTAAAACAGAAGTATTAATGAAAATACTGAATACGTGCCATATGTGACTATCTGCCGCTTTTCGTGATAACTGATGGCTTATATCTTAAGGAGAGGAAGAAGGAGCATCAGAACGCTTATTAGGAACACAAGCCGTCGGGCGTTAAAACTGTGCGAGGTGCGGTATTAAGATAAAATCTGGTATTTAAATGCACCAGGCGTTCCACCGGCAGGTAAAATTCCTCGAGACTTACCTCAAGCTCCCGCATGTCTGCTTTGTGGGAAATATATTCCCCTGAGACCTAACATGAATCCAAGGAATTGCTGCCACGTTTTAGAAACTCATCGAAAATCTCACCCTAATTGCGACAAGGAGCCACGAACAGAAATTTAGCTCAATGAGAAAATAACAGGCCCTTTCTAAAAACCTTCTCACCAAACTAAACTGAATTTTTTCTACTAAAGTTTTCGCGCCTAAATGGTGCACATTTAATTCCGAAAATCACTTGTTGATTCTGTCAGTAGTTTTTAGCGGCTTAAATCCAACCTTTTGGGCGTGCACGACAAAAAACAACCGATAAATTGATACGAATAAACGAATGCAACTAAAGTGTATATTATATCAAACAAACAAGTTCCATCCAAAGATTTTCAAATGAGGCAGACCTAGGAGTTAGTAAAAGCGAACGATGGGAAAGTTAAACTACACTTCTGAAGAAAAGCGAGGGTCTAACATAACCGGTGAGCAACAGCGTAGCAGGAAAAATGTTCCTCAATGTTCCTCAGTGCTACCCAGTGTAATATTTCCAGATAATACTTAAATCCATGCACGGTCATACAACCATTTCAAAAATCAGTTTAACACCTAGCCAACAATGCGAGAACTTTTGCACTTTTTCTTGTACCATCAAGCATCGTTTCTACCGGCAACCTTAAATGTCGACAATTAAGTTCCCAAATACAGTAGTTTAGCTTACGGAGTAGCGACACGCAAATTTCACTGCAAAAATTGTTGATTCACTCCTACTTTACTACGCGGTAAATGCTTATGTACTTTAGTTACCAGGCGTTAACATAACAATTAAATTTTGCCCGTCATTTTGTAAAAACAAACGTCATACAACGCAAGGTAACCTGCACCCCAGACCAGCTGCCGAGTAACCAACGTATTGATTATGCACAACATCTTCTTCATCAACGTCAACATTTATCAAAAGTTTGAGGTGACGATCTAGTTGCGTTTTTGCCCTACTTATCATAGCGCAATACCAAGATGTTGGCCAGTACTCATGACAGCCTAACGGTTGAAATTTGTTACCCTTATTTATGAAAGTATATGTTTGTCTCAAGATAGGTCCTCTTAACTAACTTTAAAAATTATCCCATCCTATTATCTGCATCCCAGAACAACTATCTCAAAAAATCCTGAATACTTCTGAATACTTCGCACTAGACCCGGTAATCTGGTCGTTAATTCCAATGATACCTGTCTTACTAATTCAAACTGTATGTCCGCTTTGAAACAGTGCATAAAAACAACCAGTTAGGAGCCTATCAGGATGAAGATTATATACATCGAGGAAAACCCGGGTGAGTGGCGCTTTCCTCTATACACACTATTCTCCCTGCAATAATCATTAAAGTAATATTATGTTTTCGACCCTGTGTAGGAATCACCCAGTGCATGAAACACTGCGGGATGTGCACTTTTTTGGATGTGATCTCTTAAACTATTGACTTTCATAGAAACCATAGGAAAGCAAATGACTATTATTAGATGCACTGCTATACTGCTTGTGTACTTCTCTGCCTTGTCTTCCGGGGAACTTACAGCATGTGTGCTACAAAAACATTTCTGTGAATAAAATTTAACAATGAATAAGAGTATTTTTCAAAGGTGAATTTGCTCTCTTCCGTTCAAGCGATGTCTGAAACAACAAACATACTCTCTTTTGCCGTTTTTAAAGAATGTCAGTTGGATTTTGCAGAAAAAGATACTTTTACCATTAGTGTTTATACATAGTCATGCGATAGCATTTCGGAGCTCCATCGGGCAAACTCGTTGGGACACCCGATGGCAATTTGAGAAACACTTTTTAGGAAGGATGTCAGTGAGTTTTAAAAATTGCTTCCAGCAGTATAACAGTATCAGAAAAACTTTTGATTGCTTTTTGATTGCTATTAATAGTCAAAGGGATCCCTTTTGATTGTTTCATAGGACTGAACGTTTATAAAGGGTGAAAAATCCTTTCCAGTGGGAGATTAAATCAGGCTATTTGAATGATTTAATAAGTCCATTTCATTACTTGTTGAACGGGTATGTAACATGTGAGGTGTATTTCGCTGCGGTTCGCACGTAAGTCCAACAGACCAGTACATGCATATTTTGATATCCTCTAACTCAATTGTATCAAGTTTCGATTTTTTCTTTAGGGTCATTAACACGCAAGAAGTAAAGCATATTTTCCTCTCTAATGTATATATTTTGGCCGTATTATTTTCAACCAGTTAAAAATCGCTCAATTTTAAACTAGGTTTGTATGACGCCTTATTGGATAGAATGACCACTTTCGCACAACAAGTGTACGAGGAGTCTACTAAATCCGTGTGGATCAAAAATGGCCAGCCAAGTAGTTCCGATTTTACCTAGTGTTAAACATACGTTTGGTATACAAAGTGGTTTCATTCCTCGTTTTGTGTGCGTTGTAAGCGGAATATGGACTGTGAAGTAGCTGTATACAATGATGAACATGATATAAATTTGTTTTTTTTATTCGTCGGGTCGTTTCAGTCAGTAGAAGGAGAATTTTCATTTTTCAAAACTAAAATCAAAATCGTTGGACGGGAAATAGATTCTGTTGAACATCTGCTCACCGAAACTGTTTGTTGCTTTCTCCACTACAAAAGTGTTTACAATTAAAACTTTTTTGAATTTCGGGAGGCAACCCCCTAGGCCGGATAGTCCGTAAAACAGTAGCAGAGACCATGTTATAGAACATTTGATTCGCGATTAATATAACACATTTGTTATGACGTCGAATTCCTTGATCTGAATCAACGAAAATGTCTAATCAATTACACCATGTTCCTCAAACTATCGAAAACATTAACAGACAGGTCAATTTAGCACAGGACGAATCGTTTCACGTGTCTAAAGTCTCAGGCTGAAACTCGTGGCCTATTTTACTATTGTACTATATTTATATAGTATATATTACTATACTATAATATACTATACTATATCATATATAGCTATAGAATAAATTAACCAGACCAGGCGATCCACTAAATCAGTAGTCGATTTCGTGCGGCCAGCGTTTTCCACCATGCCCGACGTCCAGCAGACCAATTAGGAAACAACGCTGTAAGTCTTAACTTCCATGGGCCTTGGCTGAAGCATACACAACCGAGAAGGCACCGAAAGAGCAAATAGTAAAATTGGAGGATTGGCACCATGCACCATAAATGTAGAGCATATAGTAAATCAAGCGCACTCATTTATCTAGAACTACGTTGCTGTGCAGCATTTCGCATCTATAACGCCACGTGAATATCTGAAAACTTGGACCAGGTTTGTTTGTACTTCACAATCATTATTTGAGTTTGGGAAAATCAGTGTTCACACAGCCCCGATGAGAGATACCACGGGGTTTAATTTACTTAAGCTTGTAAACCTTAACATTTATGCCGCGGGTACGTCGGCTATAACTGCGGCATTTTTGGTCACCAACAATTGGAGGGCAGAGAGGATATCGCCCAAAATTGGGTGATATAGTAGTCAATTTCTGCAGATTTATTCCAGCTGTTTCAGGGAATAGGAAACTTAGCAGCTACCCTATGAAGTGTATCTATTACGATGACAGTTGACTGCATGATTGTTTGCGTCTACCATGAGCTAGTGACTAGATACTCTCCGCTATTCCCAACCCTGAAGGGAGCTGACGTCATCTACAGTGGATTTTACTGGCACGCACTTTCATTCTCTCACCGTGTCATAGATTATTTACGTCTCTACTTAGCATGCGGTTAGGTGAAATAATTTCTCAAAGAGAGCTGTCCGATTCTATGCAGATCACATGTCCTGAATATTGTAGCTTACAAGTCCTGAGGTGTTGATCCATAGAGACAGAGCTTTGCATCTTGGAGTTACTTGGCAAATTCGCTCTTCTTCATAATCCTAGTAGAGCTTTACAATTTGTAGTTGTAAAGCGCACGCAAAGCTTTCGTCATTTATGATCCATTTTAAACGTTAGACTCAAAAGCACCCAAATGTGTCCTAGGATTTTCCCATTTTGTCCAATTCTATCTGGTCAACGTGGTAAAGCACACGAAGTTGAAGGAATGTTAATAATCTGACTCTAGTTATCAGTGATTCTCCACTCTCAGCACCTTGCAGGGCTACCGCAAATGGTGGTGCTGGTTGTATCACGCGGCTGCAGTATCCATTGCGCAATTAGGTCCACCTCTTCCGGATACGTATCCGTTAACTTTAGCTAACAAATTTGACATTACGACCAAATGGAAGGTCGAAGAAAGCGAAAGACACCCATTTGTATGAAATGGTGCACATGATTAGTGAAGGTAAACTATTTGCCCTCAAGATGCTAACAATGACAAGGACTAGCAAACATTATATTAACAGTTTGGATTTCTGTGCTGACCTTCCCTGAGGCACTTTTATCTGAAGTGGTGCACCGACATAGTCAACCTCCACAACCGCTATTTGTCCTCGACGAATTGAAAAAAAAACCCCAGAGACTGCAAAACCGAAAGCACAAGACTTTGGTTTGTGGCCATTTTCAACCAAATGACTTAATCGGGCGCTCGTAAATATATAAAATATGAAGACTCTGGTATTGTGGAGATGACGTGGAATATATGTAGCTCGAATGCGCTGCTTTTTGGGTGTATTCGGCAATCTGGGCGAAAAGATCAACAACTATCTGTGGCTTGTTTCTACCAGTAACGCTGCCGTAAACTCTGTCGGTGTGAAAATATGCAGTCGATGCAATTTAGCTCAGTCGAACTCTCAAAAACTCGCTCCAACGTTCCGCCTGCTGCACCTAGTTCTGTGCAGCATGAGTTCTCCTTGCAATAGTATTCGTAGTAATAACACTGTGGTTAATACATTTCTGAAGTTAATCAGTTTGAACAAAGAAATCAGAATTGTCTCATACTGTTCAGCCGGATCCTTTGGCTTCTCCTGGATAGGATGCAAATTTTGGACAAGCAGTGGGAGTGCGCTGTCTCCTATGAGACAGACCGGTATGGAGTAGTCGATACCGCTTGATTCTTGACATACATACACACAATTTTGTGGCTGAGGACAGCACCATTTTTTTCAGTACGTTCTAACAGGGACCAAGAGCTCTAAGAGGAATCTGCATGCCTTCAGTTGGACTTACGTTCACGTTCCATTAAATGGTGAAAAGGTCGTTCGCCTGATTTCGGTTTTTAATGGCTTCAGTGATGGTATTATTCCAAAAACACCTTGGACAATCCCTTGTGTAATGCGCATACATGCTTCAATCATGCATCGGATTTTGATTATGGCTGCCATCAGAAGAAAGCTCTCAAAAATCAAGTCACGGGCCTATTAGAGCTCTAACTCTTATAAGAATCTGGCTGATAGTTACCGGAGATAGAACCTCCAGCATCCAGTAGATCTTTGGATGCATTTCTTTGCGAGCCATTTACAAGCAGTATCGAACACTTAGGTAGGACTAAGAGGACTTTGTTCTGGCGCTCTAGGTCAAACTACTTCATAATCGGAAGCCACACGTGTCCTCCGCTAGAAACGGTAAACACAAATCGATCCTCACCCTCTTTGACGAGTGATAACATGATCAGTTTTAGTTTCGGTCAGGACAGGTGGTCAGGAGTATCTTTTCGATCAAGAGACAGCGCATCTCCACCTTTTACTCTAAAGGGTAAAGTATTAGAATGTCAACCAGACTACCTATTTAGATTCGGATTTTCACTACTTCACAGTATATGGGGCCGTTACTAAAACTGAACTGTTCCAGACTAATGGTAATCCTGACTAAGAATATAAGTACAAGAACTGAGTACTGATATCAGCATTGCCTGAAAGCAAAAGCGATTTAGAAAAGGTAAGAACCCTTGAATTCAGCAGAAGTCTGTCAATTATATTAAACTCAGAGTTTCTGCAGAGCAAACGCCACGGAATGGTTTGAATAATATGATTCTTTCTACAGTGAGACGGTTGTGCGGCAAACTTTTTTCCATGGCCTTATAAGGTGCGCTTCCTCATTAAAACATGAGGGAGTAGTGTACTAAACCATGAGGAGGCCTGTGTTCAGCATCATAAAAAACAGGTTTGATAGTTGCATTTTCCGACAAAACCCAAATAAGCCCAAGCCCAAATGAGCGTAGTTCGCCCTTTGGGGCACCTTTATGATTAAGTAGAACGGTAGCCTGAGGATGATCTGGAGACTGCGACTGGTGGTGTTACTAGAAAAGGCAGACTGGCCTTGGCATAACAAATAGTTTAGCAAGAACCTTGTGATCGATGGTCCGTTATCATACGGCCACTTTTCATTTTCAGTAAAATGCTGCAAAAGTCAAGCATGACGAATAATTTTCTCTGGATTACGTCATTAACAGATACTAACCTTTCAAACGAATTCCGCAAAGATCTTGCATTGAATAATCAGTTAACTCTGTGCTCTTTAAGATTTGCTTGTTTGTTCCAAAACATTCAACTTTGAAAAAATTTTGACGAATTTCAATGCGTCATGGCGGTTTGCCTACCCCGTTAATTTATGCCTTATCCGTCCTAATGAACCCCAAGAAAGAACCTACAAACGCACCTGATCCACTCATACCGTAAGTTGACGTTTTTGTGACTCAACAGGCGTAGTCACAGTCAATGGGTCCTCTGAATTTACTCAGTCACCCGCTTCATGCTGACAGTTTCCCACTAAGCAATTTGCAATGCATCATTGATGAGCTCTCGTTTTGCGCTAAGGGAAAATGTTACTTATCGACGAAATAACTGCGTAACTCAATCTATTCCGACGGTACAATTGCTCCCACCTAGTCGGGAGTGGCTGTTATCAATAAGCTGGCTGAGCTATGTACAATTTACTGAGTTTATAGTGCTCATTCACAATAACTTGGACAACAGAAATACAGTTATGCAAGCATAGGCGTGATGTTCATTATCCTTACACCAACAGAAACCAAATGAAGTGTAAATGTTTTGCTTGACCCTAGCTTTACTTCAGATTAAATGTGTTCCCTTTAGCTTCAACTATTTTAAAGATTTCACGGAAGCAAATGTAGAAGTTTTGGGAATGCCTTTTGTTAGTCACCGGTTCTCGGTTGAGGGCATTCTTCGAGTTTTTTTAACGCCTTTTCACAGCATGCCAGTTGCAAACAGTGAGTTCGCTAAGTAAAAAAAGAATAGCTCAATAGGTTGGTCACGTCTAGCTCATTGACTCTACAAGACTGTGACAGAAGCTTAATAATGTTTTTGGTTCTGTGAAGCAACTGCATAGTGTGGCTCGCTTATCAAGGGGGTTTGAAACTCTTTTTGCAAATTCTGAAGGCAGGCAATATTAAAATAATCCATACGAAACCTTATACAGGACATGCAGTTTTCGGGGGTACCCTCAAAGGGAATGGACAGTGACAACTAAATGTTCCAAAGACAAATCGTGCTTGATTAAATTGTCTTTTGGTGATTTACCTCTATTCTTTGCTTTCTTTCTTCCTGCCAACGAAGAATGCGGCAAGTTAATTGGGAGATGCAGAGAACTTATAAGTGTGGAACCTCAGAGAACCAAAACCTGTTGATTCAGGTATTAAAATCCTTGTAGTATTATTGTGGCAGCTGTAAAGCCTTTCGTACATGCCACCGAAACACCCAGGAACACGTCTCACTTAGTGGTTATAAGTTTGCCTTAGCACATCCAGAACGAGTTGTTAAACTGAGGCATTTTGAAGCGATGTACCATCTGAGAAAGACGTAATACGGCACATCACAAACCAACCATAACTGCTGAAAAAATGGTTGCCCCATTTAATCAAGAACTATTTTGCTTTACCAACTCGTCTCCTTGTTCAAACTAAACTGGGTAAAAATCAGCTGAGCGATGCATTTTGGGCGAAATGATAAATGAAAACATTAGAAAAGTTCCCCATTCTGATGGATTCAAGACGACTATGAGAGATAACTTTTACCCATTACTGACACACTAGTGGCCGACTTCCGCACTATGAAAACTGCTTTTATCATTTGCAAGCTTTCCACCCATTGCAAATCACAAGGTACCCGAATATTATGCAACTAACTGGGACCAACATTGTTCAGATTATTAGAACAAAATAATGCACGGTTTGAATATTGCCGAGAGTAATCTTGTGGCATGTCTAAAAATGCCTTAGACTACCTACATACATAATAAGCTAACCATGCTGGTTTGATCCCATCAGTCACCCATTAGAGACGATGTTTAGCCGTTTTCAATTGTATAACAGACCCTGCTAACAAGATTCCCTCTTCCATTTAGTAACTCTGCTGTCTCCAACAGGGAGATCAACAACACGAGCAGAGTTTCGTGAAAGGAAGCAATTCACACAAGAGTAAACTTTTGGTCTAAGGGGCTCCACAAGCATCACACTTCCGGAATAAGCATATTTACGACTAGTTCTCAATGATATAATTTTCACATTTGGAGTGGTTTATTATAGCAGTTCATGTTTTCCGCGAAGGGAGTATTTTAACTATTGAGATGAGTATATTGTTCTCTTTACATTAAAAATTATTGGACATATGGTCGTTTCTTAAATAAAGACTGCGAATTCGGCATTTACAAAGTGACCAATGCTACTACAATACGTATAATCGCTAACGAACGTTCGGTAAATGAACTAGAATCTATGGTTTTCTGACGGATATTACGTGACCATATATCATGGTTTATTCGATAGAGCTTGCCAATTTTTCCTGAAGTTTATTTCCACCTTAATTGACTGTCCACAACGCCAGGGGTCCAGTTAGCCTTGAAAAATGCATACGACATTCTGTGGTATCTTAATAAGATTCGCTCCTACTGAAACTGTTTAGGTCCACATGTGCAAACCAACGACTCCCGGCGTTGCGTTGTCGTGATTTCGGGGTATCCGGGGATGCCGTATTTGCGGAGGCTCCTTCAGGTTTGTTTTTGCTCAAAGATCAATGATTTGAGTTAAACTACCCAAAGTTGTGGCTTTAAGAGCTACTGACTCATGCAGTTCAACGCTCGTTATTGATTTGACTGCAAACTAGTTGCGTCGTCTCACAACATAGTTCAGTTATTTGAAACCGTTTAATGACCGTTCGGGACGGGCCTCTCTTTACCTGGACGGGCACCCAGTGAAATATAATGAAATATGCTGGGGTACCAAATTGCACCAGGCGCCAAAATGGTAGAATTTCAGGACGTTATTAATCAAGTGTCAAGCAGCAAACAGGTCAGGTGTAGTTTCTTGTAAGGTTTTGTGCCTTGTTGAATAAAAAGCCAATCCGTATCATTTATGAAGACGGTTCTGAGTGACGTTTGAAAGAGTAATCTTTCCAAAATTCTTCTAATGAAGTGAACTGAGACTTACAAAATACCACAGGGGAGCGCAAATCATAAGGTGTATTCAAATTCACAGTGCCTATTCACTCACACAGGGGTAGTTTCGTCCGCACGGGGTGTCGTAAAATGCGTTTAATACTGACAAAATGAATATATTCAATTTTCCTGGAATATGTACATGGGTTTGGCATGGCTTAAGATTCTCAGTTGTCGTCATTGTGAATCTATTTTACTCAAGGCAACTGAAGAGTGTTTCGTGTCGTAGTTTTAAATGTGCAAGATTTTACAAATTAATTCCATCAAAATTTAATTGATCCCATTGTTTTATGTTCACATGATTCACAGATTTGCGACATACCGAACAGTCCGCCAACTTCAAATGAAAAAAGTAATTTCGTAATACTCTACAGCCCCTATGTTTACATTATTGGTTTTCCATTATCTGCTATGGCTCAAATTTGGGCAGATATTTGGTTTTTTAAATAAATAAATTTTTAGCAGGTAAATCTCAATCCAGGTTACATTTTATAAAAATCTCGTTGAACCCCAATAGGCGAAGTGGCATTGACAATTATGTTATTTCTGAAATCGCTTGATGTAGTAATATAACAGTGTAGTAGACTAATGGCACACTATTTATGTAAACGGGTGCTACAGCGCCGTTCCCGCAATCGATTAAAGGTTGACATGGACTTTAATGGACCATTTTGGAGTGGGAGTTGATTGCCGTTTGGCTGTTAGACAACACCTGGGATAGTTCAAGAGGACGCCTGAAAGTGTTGGTATTTCAAAAATCCCACGCAAATGAGACAGTTTACTTTTATGTTTGACAGCTTCTGGCAAAACTTTGGAGGATATTGCGATACACACTTTCTCTGATTGATCCGAGAATTCGGCCTAGGTGGAGAAAATAAAGCTTAACGAAATTGATTTATCGACGCATAAGATCTTCCGCGGAGGACCGAAAAATACATTTCTGGGTGTGGATGGAAATGACCTTGGAAAATGGACTGGATCAACTCAACAAAATACTTAAGGCTAAGCTCTGCTAAGTGGATAACTGCCAGCAAGCTGTAACGCCGTTTACGACAGTCTATTGGAAGGTGGAGTTTACTATGGAATTAGCGGGACTGATTTGCAGCATTCGTTTACGATTGCGTGATTGTCAAAGGATATCCAGGAAAGTTCAAGAAGACGCGTTCAAGTAGAAGAGGGATATTCAGCTTTTTTAAAAACATGGTGTATAATAGGTGCTGACTTTCCTGTCCGACAGTTTTGTAACTGTTTAGTTGGCGTTTTCTAATAAATAACTCCGCGGTGAAGGACTTTCCTCGTTTTCATTTCGTGCCGTGACCGGAATACGGATGGAGATCCCGTGGCCACAACATCTTGAGGATGGGGATTTGCGCACTTTCCTGGAGGACACCGAGAATGTTGCGGAGGTGTCTGGATTGGTGACCAACCGGGGTAAGTTGGCGGCGCAGAAGACCCTCTTCAGGGGAAGGGTGAAGGGGTGCCTGGATGCGACTAGAAAGGGCCATCGGAAGATGGACTGAGCCGCCGCGGATTTCCACACACCGGCCGACCGCCAGGAGGCTATGAGGCGGTTCAAGGCGGCCAGGATGGAACTTGGATGTCACCCAACGGTGTTCTGAGCCAGCCTGCAGCAGTCGCTGGATCAGGCTTTGCCGGGACTGCCCGGAGTTGGCGCCGCCAGTTGCTGTCTGACCAGTTGGTCGGAGGGGAAGAGCCTGCGCTTGGTGCCCACTTGAGGTTGGTGAGAGCAACTAGCCAGTTGATTGTGGAATAGTTTGCGCATCTAGCACGGCAATTGGCCGAGTCACCACTGGCTACGTTGCAGTCTCAGGAGAACAGGGATGATTCACCAGTGGAGAAACTGCCTACCAGAGCGGACCAACTAGTCGGACAGCTTGCAGCCATCAAGAAGGAATCGCGGAGGCACGCTCAAATGAGCCAACGCTACAGGTGTGGCATGCATGGCACGGCGTACGCAACCACTTGTAAATAATATAATTTCGAATTACTCCTCTTTTCCTGGGTGGATTGCGATTAGTGCAGTCACATAGGCTACCATATAGGCCGTTGTTTAGATAGATGAGAAGAAGGAGCTGTGTCTGATTGATACGGGAGCAGGGTTATCGCTGAGGCGGGGAGGGAACGAAACTGTATGCAAACTGTGCGCGCTATCCGTAAGAGCAGTGAGTGGATACCAACTGAAAATTGACGGATTGTCAGTGCACTCAATGCACCTAGGCGACGGGTCCGTGCAGCGCAAATTCCTCATCAGCCCAGACATTGAGCGGACATTCTTGTGGGCAGATTTTCTCAAGGGTGAAGTATCTGTGCTTGAACGAAAGCGGAGAAAACTAGTGACAGATTATTGCCAAGTCAAGCTTGAAGGTTGCCCAAGCACTGCCGTGAACGAGCTGCATGTCCGAAAGCTTCCGTCCTGTAACATGCCGTCAGTACAATCCGTGGTCGAGGAATACTCCGAATTGTTCACAGGCGAAGAGGATCCGTTTGGCTTCTGCTCGTGGATTGAACACGAAATTCCGCTCTCGTCTGAATGCTTTCGACCTTACGGACCCCGTCCGCTGCCGCTCCATCTACGGGAGGAGGTCCATAAGCAAGTGCAGGAGATGTTGAAAAATGGCATAATTGAGGAGGCCAACAGTGCATACAACTCCCCGGTTGTGCTTGTAAAGAAGGCAAATGGAAAGTATCGGTTCTGCGTGGATTTTCGGCGTTTGAACGAACTGACCGTAAATCGGGTTGTAGCTGTCCCTTCGGTGGCGGATATTTTCGATTCTCTCCAGCATTCCCGATATTTCACGGTGTTCGACTTGCGTTCCGGATATTGGCAACTATCTATCAAGGCGGAGGACCGGGAGAAAACGGCGTTCACCGTTGGGGACACCCAATATCAATTTAGACGGATGCCGTTTGGTTTGTCGGGAGCACCATTCACATTCCGGCGCTTGATGCTTCGTTTAACGAAGGGTCTACAGAATGTTGCCGTGTACGGGGATGATATCGTTGTGTACAGCAATTCGGAACCAGAGCACGCAGTTCATTTGAAGGCCGTATTGAAGCGTATCCGGGAGGCGGGCCTGCGGATAAATGAAGCCAAGACACAGCTCGCTCGGAGTTCAGTGACACTGCTGGGGCATAAAGTGGGTCACGGAGAGGTTAGCCCACTGCCAGAAAAACTGGCAAAGATCGAGGACTGTGCTGTTCCCAATTCCAAGCGATCCCTACGGCAGTTTCTTGGGCGAGCAGCATACTACAGCCGGTTTGTCCAAGATTTCAACACGATTGCTGCTCCACTGTACGACTTGCTTGGGCAAAATCGGAAGTTCGAATGGACCAGGGAAGCACACGAGGCTTTCGAACGTGTCAAAGCGCGCATGCTGGATCAGCAACTGACCCTCAAACTGCCCAGGGTCGGAGAGATGTTTACTGTTGCAACGGACGCTAGCGACCGCGGTATCGGCGCTGTCCTGAAGCAGAGGCATGGAGTTATCGAATATGCCAGTCGCGTCCTGACTAACGCTGAGCAGAAGTACTCGACTATTGAGAAAGAATGTTTAGCGATCGTCTGGGCCCTGGATAAGTGGAGGCCATACCTGCTTGGACAAAGATTTCATGTCGAGACTGATCACAAACCCCTGGAGTGGATCAGGACCACCAGAGATCCTCGCGGAAAGCTCGCGCGATGGGCACTCCGGTTGCAAGAGTACGACTTTACGATCCGGCACGTGCCAGGGAAGGAGAATCACCTGGCTGATTGGCTGTCAAGACCAGAGGCTGAAGATGAGGCCCCCAGGATCATGATCGGTGCCAATAGCATCGTCGTCGAACTGGATCCCGGGAGGTTGGTGCAACTCCAACGGCAGGATCCTGTGTTACGGAAGGTTGCAGCCTCCTTGTTGGATGGACGGAATATTGAGAACGGAGACGGAGACAAGGAATTGCAAATGTTCCAGAGTCACTTTGATAGATTGAGTCTCAGTGAGGCTGGCATAATTTCTTGGAACGACACTGATTCTGATGTTGTGCTGCCCGTAATACCTCGCGTCTTGAGAAGGAAGCTGATCGTCGAATGCCACGAAATGGCACACACAGGGTGCACCAAGACATACGACTTACTTCGGCAGAGGGCCTACTGGCCCGGGATGAGAAGTGAGGTGATGGATTATGTGGTGTCCTGTAAGCGGTGCCAACTGATGAAAGGGGATACGACAGGGGTAACCAATCCCATGGAACCCATTCCTGTATCAGAAATCGGCGAGTTATGGTCTGTGGACGTCATGGGCCCCTTTCCGGTGACAACCAGTGGAAATCAGTATATCGTGGTGATGACAGAACACCTGTCGCGGTGGGTCGAGGCGGCAGCCGTGCCAAACCAACGGGCGACGACAATCAGCGGAGTGGTAATGCGTCACATCGTGGCCAACCACGGGGTGCCAAAAATGATTCTAACGGATCAAGGGCCTTGCTTCGAGAGCGAAGAGTTTAGGAGTTGCTTGCAGAAGCTGGGCATCAGACGGCTGAGGACGGCACCATATCACCCGCAAACAAATGGTCTTACAGAACGCAATAACCGAACGATCAAGGAGTGGCTAGCGGCCAAAGGAGGTGATTGGGAAGTGAACCTGCCGATGGTGTTGCTCGCTCATCGGGCTTCCATACAGCCAACCACAGGCAAGTCCCCGTTCATGCTGATGTACGGTCGACATCCGCGCCTTCCAGTTGATCAGGAAATTGGGTTATGGCCGGCAACACACTTGTCTCCAGAGGAGCTAGGAGAGGAAAGGAGGAAAGCTCGAGAAAACTTGTCCGCCGCTCAGGAAAGGACTAGACAGAAAACGGCAAGTAGAAAGGCACGACCATTCCCCATAGGCGCGAAGGTTAAGTGGAAGGATCATCAGAATCCTGGAAGGAGTGGACTGGGATCGCGGAAGCTGGGCAGTCGATGGCAAGGTCCGTTTGTCGTTACCGACCGCCGGGGGAAAGTATATACAATTCAAGACGGTCAGGGATAGAAAAGAGTAAATGGGACTCAGCTTCGAAGGTGGTGTGATACACCCGAAGTGCTGCCGAATAGACCAGCTGCTGGGGTTAACCTAATGGCAGTAAATGTAAATCTGTGGCATGGAAGTGACCTTAAAAGGGGGAAGGTTTGTAACGGCGGATACTCCTGATGAGCATGCGAGTAGTATATTTTCTCGTAACTCCGCTTCGTGTCTGTTGGTAGGCTGAGTTCATTACCGAATTAGTGGAACTGCTTTGTGGCAATCGTTTACAAGTGCGTGATAGTCAATGAATATCCAGGAAAGTTCAAGGAGACGGGTTCAGAAAGAGGACGGATATTCAGTTTTTAAAAAACGAGGTGTATAATAGGTGCTCACTTTCCTGTCCGGCATTTTTGTAACTGTTTAGTTGATGTTTTCTAATAAATTACCCCGCGGCGAAGGGCTTTCCTCCTTTTCACCGGTTCTAGAACACGCGAGCACCATCTAACCATGTGATAGGGCGCCTTTCACATATATCGCAGAAAGTACAGTTGAAACATTCTGAGCCAGTTGGAAGGGTTTCTTATACTGTATAGTGAAAAAACGGCGTCTGGGTAAGTTCAGAGGGACGTCTGAGAATACTGAATTCTCAAGATTTCCTGAGAAATGTGAATCTTTTCTCGCCTGCCGAAGAGCTGGTGACATATTTGTTTGCGCCGATCGATCAACAACTCCGCAATTGAAGGTACTCTTCCCTTCAAATTTATATTCCTCAAGTGAACTTGATAGTTTGTGTGATTGAAACACCTCTGCGACCAACGACAACATCTACAAAAGCAGCCTCCGTATGAAACCATTTACCGAGTATGACAACTGTTGCTGCAATTTCTTGTAAGTGTATTGGAATGGATTTTGACTTTCTGAAAAAACTTGACATTCTGTTGACCAATATTAACGTGCAGACAACTTATGCAAAAATTAAATTTTGCAGGAGGTCTGCAGAACGATTGTCTAAACAATAGAAGCAGAAAAATACAAAAATTTTACGACTGATCATAAAAATTAGAGTTCATGCCAATTTAGCAAGTGCTATCAATCTGTCGCACAAATTTTACGGTTGCGAATGAAATGAGGTTTCGTAGACGCCAAAGTGTTAATTAGGAATAATTTTAACTTACATAATCCCTTCTTTCGTTTTTCTGAAACCACACAAAAGGAAGACAAAATTAACCACAACTACAAATATGTTCAGTTATTTTATTCCTAAACTGGTTTTATTAAAAGGCCAAACCCAAATGTATTCAACGATATCGCATTTCACAAGGGTACAGGATGCCTGCTGCGTATTCTGTGTGTTCGACTTGCCTTCTTGGATGGGTTCAGTTGTTTCATCATTCATGGCTAATAAAGGAATATTAGGTTGTTATATTATAGCTGCTTTGACATAAACGGGATAAGGGCCAATTACATTCCTAAAACTTCTCATGACTGCAGCATTGGAAGCAGCCGTTTTAGTTTGCAATATTTGGCTGTTTTTAAAAAGAATGCGAGTCACATTTACCTATATTTTCATTGCCGTACACTGCCTAAAAGTCGCCAGGTTGCGAATTCTCTCGTATTACATGCCCATTAAATACTTTCGAGTGCCACTTATCTATCCAATGTTTTGACTCGATGAAATTTTCATTCATTCTATCCTGTGAAGATCGACAACCCGCTTGTGAGTGAATACTTAAAAAATTGTTCAATACGTCAGTAAATTATACACAGATAGAAACGTTTACGTCTCAGAATATTCTAATACTTATAACCAGATACACAGAGTTCAGTAACTCTAAATAAAAGTCTCTAACTCCACACGCGATTGCTCACACAACGATGGAAAATCTCCACTGCCTAGTTCTGGAGTCGGTGCCAAGTCTGCTGAAAATTCTGTCCAAGGCGAAGTTTGCACCCGATCCGGCCAAACATGCATTGGATACTGATGCAAGGGGTATTGATTTAGCGGGAGAGGATCGGATTTTCCAGATTTTTGCCACCAGTGGCTACATCTAAATTGTAACATTTCTGCCCAACGTATTGGGACCTTATATGTTTGCAGTAAAATACCGTGGTTGTATAAGTCTGCATTTTAGAGAGCATGTGGTGAGTGCAGCAACACTTTTAAATATTCCAAATGCTTGAACTACACAAGAAATACAGTAATAAAATAAAACTTGCACCTATATGAACTTGGTGGGTCTAGAGAGAGCTTCTACGAGAATTTCTTCGGTTTGTTCGATGCGGTACGTTCTTGACATACTACGGCTCTACGTCGACCAAGCAGTTTGTAACTCCAAAACATATAAGTCATGATGGATACCCAGATAAATACTACGCAGCACATCTGACTAAACATATATATATATATATATATATATTCCATGCTTATAAGAAGGCAGCATTCTTGATAACTAGAGAATAAGCCAAACATGGTTCGTAAATCCGTGTTGAAGTGGCCGATGCCGGTACGTCTGAGCGAATATTTGCCACGGAGATTTGATGAATGACATTACTGACCGACTAGAACCTCAGTCAATTGCCTTGTGCCATGGGTTCAGACACTGTATACTCGGTCCAGTGGAAAAGAACTAAAGCACAAATTGCCGACTAGTTCATCAGGAGATTGCGCGAGCATGCAGAGATTTGTCGAGAGGACAAAGGCATTTATGTCAATGTGTGCAGGTTGAATCCTACTGATAGAAAACAAGATAGCCCAATGCTTACCTTCTCCAGTAGTCTCTTCATATTTGGATAGAGAAAAGTAAAACACCAGTCCGGTTTCATAGAATGAAGAGAGATACCGAAGTTTGTAAGATTCACGGGGAGTAAATCTGTTTTGCTGTCATACGGAATATTTGCTGATTTATTTATCACAAACTTCATACTCACCACCATGAAACTTGCACAGTGACAAACTCTTTCCAAATCCACAAATGCCGGCTTCTGCTAGCCCGGTGCGGTATGCTGAAACTTCAATTAACTTAATGCATAGTTGTGCTACATTTGGTGTGAATATACATGAATTTTGTTACTAAAAATATCGGAGATTTTGACACTCCAGACCAGAATTATATGTCAAAACGTTACTTACGACTCTCAGACCCGAAGCGAATTTTAACTAGGTAAATATTGCAAACGCATATTACATTTTATATTTATAAAGGCGAAATATCCGACTGTCTTGACGCCCTGTGCTTAATGTCATACTACAACACAAAATGCCATAAAATACTTTTGTGATAAGAAAGTATACACATCACTGATCACGCTCGCTTAATAAACTTGAGCCAAAGTCACTCTTAAGCTTTGTATCTTGAACAAACTAACACCTATGCAGCTTCGGACGTCGCATTCGGTTTTTAACACATACTTCCATGAGCAAAAAATTAAGACCTTTACATATCCGGCGTTTATGCTTGGAGAGTAGAAGGTTTCTTACTAGAAACAACATTACGGAGTAGCACAGCACCACTGCGGCAAAAGCGCCTATTGCGAAGAACACACCGGTGAAAATTAGGTTACAAGAGCTGCAATCCGTGTCCAAAAAATGAGTTCTGAAAACTACACCATCAGGTTTATTGGCGATTCTGAGTTATTTATTAAACAGAAGGCTACTAACAGACTCTGTTTCGTGTGTACCTACTTTCGCTTTGCTGCCTGTTCCATTCCACTGAAAACAGGGGAAAAAAAGTATATTCAATTCCAGTCCGATATTGCCAGATGAAAGAACGAGCTATCACAAGATCGCCACACATCAGCACATGCAAGGATTGAAATTGATGGTTCGAAGAGGTTAAAATTGAAATAGAGGTATTTTAATCAACAAAACATTTTTGCTGCCTTAATGTAACTGAATTCGGTGACAAACATTTTAAAGGGCAATCAAAGCGTTTCTTTATTTTCTTACACTTATTGAATTGAAATCACTTAATTGCAGGATAAAATTTTGAATATATCCCACTCGGCGCGATCACAAGTATACAAAGATCTCAATCATGTCTTAGACTGCGGCAGACTCCCGACGAAGTAAATCTGGTTGAATTGGATACCCATTAAAACAACGGCGCGTTGATGAATGTACATCACACAGACATGCGAATCACATCAAGTGGGAATTTACATCCTTCATTTTAAACTGGCTGATCAAATTGCTCTGGATCCAACGTCTTCATTACAAACTCACAGTATCGACTTATAGATACATAGGTTCAGTAAACATTTCCAGTATTCCTTAAACGTTTCATTTTTTGGTAAATGCCGTGAGATAACGTTCCACGGAATTTTCAAGTAACTTGGGCAAAACTTGTTTGCGTATTGCTGTTCAAACAAGCCTCCCTTTGAAGTGTAGCTTAAGTATGTTTAGGTGAATTTCGCATATATAAAATATTTGATTGTTTGGATAGGTGAAGCGAATATATATCAAAGCAGGTCTTTTCTGTGAGCATTATAACAAGTCTAAGTAAGTTAACCAAATCGCCACAAAATATTTAGTGCGTTTTACCCATATTCCAAGCATCTTAATGGGCTTTGAATTAAAGCCACCACATCCGGTATGTTTTTAAGGAATCCCAACATATATGATGGCAACTCTCTTCATCGAAACTTATCGCTGTCAAATTTTAGATCATTAAACAAATAACTCCACAACCATATATCGCACCTCTCTTCAAGATGAATGGCAAGCATGAAATTCCTTCAGATGACCAATGTTATTCATAATAGGTAAACGCAGAAGAGATTACGATGTCAGTCAGAAACCTTCCCCTCTCATGTCACACAATGTTTTCCACATAAGCGCTCCTGCTACAGGCAGAACTAAAACTGTCAGTTTTCAAAATGCATAATGACGACTATATTGAACGATGTCTAAAACAACACGCGTGCGACAATTGGAATCGCACTTGCCTTACTCCTGCGTCCATCGGAGTAGAATTCTGCAACCACTTTTAGTTGAAAATCGGCCGTCAGTTTTACCGTCGGTTTTTGTGTAAAGAGAATTGCGGGTTTGTTTGCACTGAACACAGTGGCGTTCAAAGTGAAAAGTTAGGCACCAGTGTGCTTAATTTACAAATAATCATTTTGCGGCTGCTATTTTCTTGTCACCCGGTAACTTAGAACCACGTAACCTGTAAACATTAAAATCCTCCCTCCTGGCCAAGGTAGAATATCTTTCCAGCTGCAGGGTTTGCGGAAGCTATCAATTTTAAAACGTGCGCTTTATTCACGCATTCTTGACGTCTTTTGCTTACGGTTGTGTGTTTTTCCCCTTAAATTGCAGAACACTATTGCGTGCATAAAATGACAGTTAAATAACCTGTTGATAAAACTTTCATTTGTGTAGTAGAGAGAACGAAATCTGAGGTGCAAAAACAAGGGCTTGATGTAATAAATAAATTTTGACAAGTTGGAAATGATTGGCTGCTTTGCGATCCAAAGATTCTGCCCTTGGTTTCGTCCTAAATCTATATAATTTGTTTAGACCTTGATTAGTATGGAGATATTTGGCAGTTAACTGGAAGCATTAAATGTGACAGTATGTAGTTTCGTCATATTGACTCTAAAAACACCACGTCTTACTGAGCTTTGTTTATAAGTAACCAGTTTTGTTCTGAAGCTTCCTACAGATACACATGCTAAAACCAGACGACTCTGTATGTGGGGTCGCCCTGCAAACGCTGGTTCTATAAAGGAAAGGTAAAATTTGGATGTTCTCATCTAAACGTAAATTGTTTCTCCCCTGCATAGACTACTAAGTTTGCCGTTCCCAAACATGAGTGAAAAGGTCAAATATTTTCACTAACTGAGTGCCAGGCAGTCGGAATGGAAAATAATTGATATGCAATACGTCGACCACCAAATTAGGGTATTGTGGTTAGATAATGTTTAGGCAGCATCCAACTGGACAACCGGGAGAAGTTGATATCCTCAGATGGAAGGAGTTGAACATCAACGTCAGATGCTTGTAGGTTTTAGCAAGTGATGAAGTAGTATGCGACAGTTGTGCACATGATGTAGTAACTTCACTTCATAAACCATCATTTACAGGTAAATAGTAATATTTATTATCGTTATTATTATCAGTATTTAAAAAAAATCTCCAGTATCAGCGTGCTACCAATTTCAACAGTCGCTGTCATTCAAAAATGCTATTTCTTGACCATTCGTGACAACTCGAGCGTGCCACTTCAAGTTCGGTACAACACGGTAATTTTTTGGCATAAACTGCGTTCAATTGTAAAACGTTGAAGTTTTCCAAAATGTATATCCTGATTGAGTTATGGCATAGTAGGTGTGATACTTTAGTAGAAAACGCAACCCAAAAATGTTCATACATTTGAAGCACTTGTTACAAAACAAATGAAACAAAAATTCTGTGCAAGTGGGTATAAAGCCTCATATCATCATGATAACGATATTGGTGTAAGCTATTTCAAGCCGGCTAAATATCAGAAAATGGCAAAGCCTTAACGTACTGAAGTCAAACGTTCATATCATAGCTCAAGTGAGAATTGCGTAGGTAGGTTAACTTTTTACTGATTTCTCTTCACCAAGAAGAAATTTAAATTAACCCATTAGCAGATACAGAGTGATACGCCGTACAATTACTTCATATTTTCCTGCACGGATATATGTGCATCTCTAGAACTTAGTGGCACCGCGTGCATTGTCCTGGATTTTAAACTCGGGAGTTATTGTTAGTCCTGTGGCCACGGAAGGCCAATAAACCGTTTTATTGGTTGTGTACACGAAATAAAGAACCGTTTTTTTGAAATCGCCCTGAATTTCAACAACATTTGGCTTTCTGTCAAGCAGCCGTTCTTTCTAGATTACGCTTTTGGTATAGCAGAGTTCGTATCATTACCTATTAACAGGGGTCCAACATGATGTTGGACATTATTCCAACTCCGAGTCGCAGTTACCCACTGGCAAAACAAGCAAAAAGCCGCAACCCGACTTGCCTTCATAAGCTTGGGGTCCATTTTTCCCTAAATATAAAAACAGGGAGTGAAACATTTACGCGATACCAAATCCGAAATATAACACACCCATTATTTGAACATCAGCTTGAGGGAATCCTATCTACATTCGGCGTCTGTGAAGTGACCACGGACACACAAATTCCAAATATTTACTGAATACCCAAAAAATTCTTCTCCACAGTGTCAAGAACAAGTTTGCATTCCAAAAAAACTGTGCAGTTTACTAAATTTTACCGCTTTGACGTACCCAAATATAATAATCGCAGCGAAAGCAATGATGCACATAATCCAGGGTCTTCGAAATGCAGGAAAATTGAAAGCAAAACTATGCAGCTGCCAGTTTGATGATAATCCATTGACGTAAGTCTCCGAGGTAGAATGGGCGGCAAACTTATATCAACAAGTTAGCAAACGGCACATTTTTGAGCAGGCAAAAACGCACTTGTCAAGGTAAGACGACAGAAATGCCGCAGGATGGATTGCTAGAACACTTGCGCATTTCTGTTTATTTCGGTTTCAAATCATTTTATGTCCGAGTTAGATTTTTCTACCTTCAGGATAGTGACGTTGGTCGTTTTGTGGAATATAAGTAGTTTGAAGGGGCTGTTTGGTTGTTTGTCTATTTTGCAAGAATGGCAGCTAGATTGCAAGCACTCAGTTGTCAGTCGGGATGATTTCCTCAGGGCATGGTCGTCATTGGCGATATCCCTATGATTTTCAATCAAACGTTCGCAGTCGAAATTCAAGCTTGGTAAAGAGACCTGCAACAAAGAAATGAAGTCATTCGCCTCCGTTACTGCTTATGTTCTAGCCACTGTCATTGTTTTGCTTACCATCTGATTACACAATGCGATGTTGACTACAGATATTTGGGTGTCCTTACGGCAGCGCCCTCAACCCGAAGCCATTTAATATTTCAGATTTGTGTGTCAACTTGTGTTTGTTTGGAGAAATCTCCGAACATTGAGCAAAATAGTACATCGCCCGAAGCCATATACTTCGTTTTTTTGTGTTACTTGTGATCTAAATGGAGTAGGCGAGGTCAACCATAGCACGCTAAAGAGTAAAATATTTCATTTTAAAGAAAAAAAAACAATATCAGCGACGGTCTTAACCCCAGTAGTTGTAGTCAAGTCTGCTCATGGTCTTAGACAACTGGTTTTTTTGCTTGTTAGCTATCCTACAATCCGAAATATTTGGATGGATGGTGACTATCCGAGCCGTTTTATCCAGATAACCTATCAAATCTTCCCTCCTGTGCATCAGCGTCGTCTTTGTCTACGAATTTTTGTTTAGAAATTTGAGAGTCAACGAGTTTAGCAGCTTTAATTTTGCATTCTTGAAATTATTACGAGTCCTTAGGGATGATTGTATGTGGAACGAAATAACTGGTACGATTTTTGAAACCACGTCGAAAGCCTAAAAGCGTTACATCCAAACACTAGTCTTTGGTGCATCATACATATTGAGTTTGATGTACGCCAAATTGCAGCGCAAATTTTCACGAATCATTCAGAGTTTGGTTGTGGTTCACCATATATACTGCTTCGGGATAGTCTCATTGAATTTGAACATTCGTAAATACTGCGTTTTCTCCATGAGGCCTGGTTGAAGACTGTGGTTGGAATTTCATGCCACAACGTGCCAGTAAGGTTGATTTACTACAACCTGAGTATCACATATGTACTGATTTAATGGATGTGCTTCAGTGCATTAGCTAGGGAACTTCCAGGTTAAAATATAAATAGCTAATACGTCGTTTCATTCTCGCGATTACCAAGGAATCGCAGCACTGGCTTTTGCTGCTGCAAGGTACTACAGTGGCCTGAGCATCTAAGAACAGAGTAATATCCCTACGGAACTTCTGGTCATTTGTTTGTATAGCCCAGCCGTTTTACAAACCCCAGAGCGCAAGCGACCGAATTTGAATATTTAGTACCTTATAGTTAGGTAATTAACCATTATGTATGCTGTGCTCATACCAGTCGTTATCCAAAAAGTTGCTTTCCTACTACTGCACGTCTACTGGCCATTGGTCGAAATGCAAG
>SJOL01009256.1:124310-165681 GCA_004794785.1 Opisthorchis felineus | reverse complement strand
CGAGGAAGATGATTTGTATTTTGGTACAGTGCTTGGGTGGTCATTGTGTAAGGATTCCAAATGAATCTCAGGAAAAATGAACGTGACGGTTTCCTGGAGTGCTTACTTATTGGCACTCTTCACTGGTATTCTGGCACTACATTGCACATATTTGGCATGGTCAACAAAGAAATCGTGTGGGAATTTCAGGGTATTTTTATCCACGTTGTTACTAACAAGCTTCTTGCAATCTAAGCAAATCAAAAGCGCAGTAAACGCATGTAAACAGATTTACTTCGACAGTACAAAGTTCTCACAGAGAACTGGTATTCGATCCTTCAGATGCAAACTAGTATTTACATGTCTTTGTAGACATCTGTTAGCAAATGAGTAATGTGTGGTTTCAACCTAATCCAAATGCACTGAAATGGTGGTACCCAGTTTGCTTCTACTTATTGTGGTTCCCTATCCCTAACCAGTGTTTGGCTGCTTGAGAATGTCTTTGGATATGGCAGGTGAGAGGAGATTGTTACGTTAAACTGGTTTCAGCCGAGGTAACTTTTGGTGTTAATTGCAGAAAGTCATAGTAGATACGCAGACAAGAAAGTCATTCAGTGGAATAATAAACCCTGTGTGATCCCATCGATGCCTTTTAACGAGAAAGTTAGTTGATCTGAATATATGTACCATGTGATCACACGACAAAGTCAGGTAGCTTAGTATAGAAATCTTCCCCTCATTACAGGAAGAACAGGGCATTGTAACAATTTGAACCTCCCAAATATGTTGCCTTCTTATGGCGGCAGAGCTTAAAGAGAGCATGCGAAATCAACTGATCTGGGCTGATAAAATGGTTTTCACCAGAGAGAGCAGGAGTAACTACGAGTCGCATAGCTACGTCAACATTATCTATGATGGTCCTTATAATCTGTCAGCCAGAGGAACTTGCACTCACTTTGCATCCTGTTTCTGGATAGTGTTCTCACTCTTCCACAAGTAGTTGATGGCTATCTCCGGATTTTTCGGGGTTAAGCCTGCTTGCGCTACATTACAAGTCAGAACTGCTGCTTTACGCCTGCAGGTGTAAGTTAGCCGTACAGTTGTCTGCAGTATAGCCCGAAGTTGTAAAAGGTTGCAGTATTCGACGAGTCAGATCTCCCCAGATAGATCTGCAGACCAAAGAGCGGTTCAGTGTCTTCACAAAAGAAGGGCATTCTTAAAAGGCATCAGCCATAACTTCAGTGGCTGTGTGTAAGCGAAATGAAGAAATTTACGCTTTAAATCTGCGCAAGTACCAGTGCTGTCTGAGGAATGTCGGTTCGCATGAAATGGTCGGGCGATCCGGGGCAAATTCTGTGTTTTTGTCTTGCAGAACATTTACTGGTTGTCTGCGTCGTTTCGGCTAACGCTATTTCATTTCAGCAGCTTTGTCCATTCATTATGGTAAATTTTGTCAGCTTGGTTTCATTCAGGAGCATTTGTTGGTTGTTTCTGTTTTGAGTCCTTTCCGCAACACCCTTACGGTATGAGAAAGACAGATTTTCGAAAACGATTTCCATTCGAGGGAACAATGTCTCGCTTGAACGTCCTAAATGCACTCAGTCGAGTGCGTTTTTCTCTTTTGACAAAACGGGCAAATGGCACGTTGACAACAAAATTCACTTCACTGTATCACCAAGGCAAGGTAGCCGCAGTTGATTTGGGCTAACGTGAAAAAATCACAATCAAATACTGCTAACCACACGCAGTATCATAGAGCTGGAATAAAATGCGTAAACCTGCCAACAAATTTTGATCATATTATTTCTTAAGCCAACGCAGTAAACGGTCTTCGTGATAACAAATGAGGGATATCGAAACTTACCTGTCGCTGTAAGAAACGCGAATCGTTCCCAGACCATAGTTCAAATACATCTAAGGGTGCATTCATTCGCGTAAACCATTCACCACCCTAGTTGGAATCAAACGAGTGTAATTTTAACTTTTTACGTGCCTGATATTTCTGTTTTCACCGCTTAGGCTATTGTCTCCACAGTTTGTCACAGAGAATGATTGTTGGCTTATCTTTCCGGCAAACTCAGTTTCTTTGTGATAACTTAGATTTAATTAAGGCTGTATTATACCCAAAGATTTAAATAGGGCACATGGATGAAGAAGGACTTTTACCCAGTTCCGCTGATGTTGCAAGGTTCATACTTGTGTTACCTTCTCTTTCATTAAATAGTTAGTTGGCATTTGCTGCCTGTATTTAACGGAAACAATTCACATACCACCTAAGGTACTTTGCACTGGGTTAAGACGCCCACTATTTCATGGGTTTGAATAATAGCACTCCTCAACTGTATGTCACTCAGCGTGATTTTCTAATCGATAACACAAGGTTTTGATTCCAAGTTGTGACCTTCGTACATGCATCATTAATGTGGCACAAGCAAAGTGCAAAAATCGTCTGCGGTTGTGGTCATCAGCACGACGCTTGCCGATATATAGACTTGTCATTGACCAGAGCAAGAATTTCTATCACACCAACTCATCAGCGGAGTGGTAATTAACTGTCTCGCTGACGCGGTTTAATTTGCTGGTTTCACGAATGACCATACTGATTAAAAATGCTGAGGAAAACGTCCAGCGAACTCGAATGAACTGAACCAAATTAGGTTAGTTTACTCCATCGAATAGTGACAGGCGGTTTGGATCTCGTAAACTGGAAGTTCATTATTTTCTCCAATGGAAACGCCTCTCAAATTTATGTTTGATATCTTCCGCAGCCAGCTGATTCAGCAGCTGTTTCATTACTTCAACAAGTCCTGGTTGCTGGATCAATGCAGTTTGGCTCCGTTGTGGCAGCAAAACTGATGCCTGCGAAGTCAGTAACTTAGTAAACGCGAGAGTGCTGACGGATTTCACTGCCGTATGCCGTTAACTGACTGCGTCAGTCACTACTGCAGATATACAGCCACACAGATTTGTTTGATACCTGTCACTTTGGCGGTTTCCAGTCAAGCTTGCGGTATGTGCGTTAAAGCACTTGGGCGTTTAGTGACCACTACCAAAAAACATGATAGGTTTCATCCACCGAAAGTTTCAGGATTGTGCTGTTGCCTCACTTCCTAATGAACAGTAAAAGACGTTTTGGGTAGTTCTGCCTGATCCTGTTGTTCTGTTACCGGTAAGTCATAGAGAGCAGGCAATAATAAACATGTAAATTACAGCGGTGAATCAAAGATGGACAAACTGTATTGAAACACTTGTTGAGCAATGGTGAAGGCAAAATGAATGCTTTAGTTCCGCAATACTAGCTGTCCTATTCTCTTTGCAAGCCAGTGCTTGAATCCAATAGATTCCTTCTCAAACTCAACTGTTACAAGCATATGCGACTTCTTAACACTTTCAGGGAGTTTGTATTTTGTTCTAGAGCTTTGACATAGTCGTATAGAATGGCAGATCTTGGCAGTTTCTACCAGACTGTGGAGTTTTGTTTGTGTGAAATATCAACTAAGTCCTCAAGAGTTGTGCACGCATATCGATTGCTAGCTGACTGGATAGTCCAGCTCTGTGTACGTGGAAACATTTGACTTGTTCAGCGCATTTCAACTGACCAACATGGCCACCAACTATCCGGCCGAATTTCCGGTAAGCCAATACCGAAGATGCCGTGAAAAGTAGTAGTAAATTATTCGAAAAATGGCCGCCTAGGCAACATACCATTTTCTTTGTTGATAACTGAGCAGACAGACATTGTTTTGCCCACGCCGCTACCCAAATATACCCAATTGTCACCTACACCCGGTATATACTTTCCTCTAAAAATCCCACGTGGGTTGGTCATCTGATAATGCAATAACTAGGCCACCAATAAAAATGACCTTTTCAAAAATAATTTTCCCATCAGGATTTGCCCAACCAACGTAATTTTTACTGTAGGTAATAAAAATTTTCGTGGTAAGGAGAAACTTTACCCCTAGAACAAAATGCAAGTTGAGTGGGTGCCATTATGCTCTGCTGTTCTATTAGATCACGGACAACAATTTGCTCTCCGGTTAGACAGCTGTTGCAGTGATTCTCAAATTTTTAATAGAAATTTATTTCCTTGCACTTAATACCGATCAGCCAGCAAAGTAATTTCGCCCGAACTGAGCACTGATCAAAAGGTACCAGATTCCTGTGCATCTAGACTGCGACACTTTGTTTGCACATTCCTCGACCATTGTTGGTAAGTGAATGACAAATTACTCAAAGTGTAGATCTAAAACTTGTTTCTCATTCAGAGTTTTCAGATTTCTGGGAAACAACAATAAAATGCATTTCATTGCTGTTGGGCCGATAAACCCCCTATGTCTTTTTGTGGTTTTAGCAAAAATCCATGTGATATCGCGCACGGTAAATCTCCTAACACACTACAAGTTGATGAGTAATTGAGTGACAAGTTAAAACTGAGACATCAACGAGAAGCTATCTTTTAAAATAGACTTTTTTTAAGAAACGACTGTTCCTTTCTAGGGCCCCCTATCAGCTAGAACGCAGCGAATTTGATTATTTTCTGCATTTACTATGAGCTTTCAAAGGGTCGGTGAGAAAAGTAACAAGGGTGTAGTTTGCCCTGTCTAGCTACTGCGGTCCAAAGTAGTGATTTTTTGGGTTTTTTAATATACTCTACTGTACAGTACACTTCAAAGTCTTTTGAGGAGATCGCTTCTAGCCTTCCACCGGCCACAAACACAGTGCTTCCAAGTTTGAGCATAACCAAACAAAATAAGATAGAATAACATAATGTAATATATGAAATACAAAATGCAGGATCTAGCGTATAATATAGTACGTTAATCTAACAGGAACTCAATATGTTTGCAATCTAGGTCAAATCAAGACAATCATATTTGTTTTTTTAGGTATAGTGTGCGAACTCGTTGGACAAAGTCTAAGGTAGGTACGTAGTTCGTGGAAGAAGCAATTCGTCTAAACCATCAAATGATTTTCACCAAAATTAAAATTTACGAAAACTACTTATTTTAAACAAAAACATAAATATGTTACTCACATAACCTCATAACACCTTCTTTGCCACCTTGACGTACGAAGAGATATTTTTACTTTCATTATTAACATCATTGTATTCATTCATAGTTTTTCTTGCGAGACTTGGTTTTTAACTACAACACATTACATTAACCGTCATAAATTAGATCGCTAGTACACATTTAATATGTGTTTTTTATGTTTTCTTGTCAGATGTCTGAATACTTCCTTACATTTGCCCATAGATCAAAAACGGAAATCTCAATCCAGATGGAACATCTTGGTTGAAAAAATTATTACCTGGAGAAAAATCTATCTGGTCCACACCCCATACTTGGGTCGTTAAGTTGATTGTGGGAGAGAGAAACATACATCTTACATATTACTTGCACCTCCGGTGGCTGGCATATTGTCTCTTCAAACTTAAAAAAACGAGTGTGTATAAGGTCTTTCTCAGTGCCCAAAAGTAGCAACGCTTAAGCTCTCTGTAACGAAGGCGTCCACTAACCAAGTGGTCAAAAATTAGGATGTGTGAAAAACTTGCCACAACCAGTAGCAACCTTATAATCATTTCATGAGAGCGGGACAACCGTGGTCGTCTAAAGTAGACGGCCAAAGAAATCAATCAGCCCCTAACAAGGGAAGCGGTCTGAATTCCTTATTTTCGTTCGAGCTGGAGAGAGTTTATGGTCCTTGTGTAGCTTATTTTGTTGTCCAACACCAGCATTGTCTTAATGCACTTTCAAACTCACTAGCGTGCAATTTGATTGCAAGGTATGAGATAAAATGTGTGTGAAGTCCAAGCTATTGCCCGCATGATGCACTGGAAAAATGAAAAACTGAGACTGGCTCATCAAATATTGTCGGTCAAACATATGAGGTGCATCCATTTCATAAAAATGTCTGACCATATTTTGGAGATGGCTTATGCAATGAACCTAAACCATCCAGTTTAACATGGCGCAAACTGCCGTTTGACATGAAAATATAAAAAAACTGTTGCTTGGAGTAAGCGAAAACCGTAACAAGATCTTTAGCTGATAAAAGTGCCACAACCTGAAAATTCACATGACGAGGGACCTGATTGACCGTCACACACGAGCATTGATATGAACAATTTGTCGGTTACGCTACGGCCAAGGCAATAAGAGATACTGGTTTCGCCGCCTTTTTGCAAAACGCGGGTGCTAAGACTGATTGTGGTAGCTTCTGCTGCCGGAATCATTTATGTATGAAGTCCTTCAATGTGGAATTCCCAAACCTATTAGAAAACCGAATGGTTCTGAGCAGTCCGTTTTGTTTGGAAACAAATGCTCAAAAGCTGTACGATTAAAAATCCGGCTTGGCCCCTGGGCGAAATGATGAGACACCTTCCGAATTTATTTCCCCGATACTTACTTCTATATCGTCCGAACGTGGGAGAGCTTGTATAAAGTTCTTACCCTTCCGGTAGTAAGACGATAACTGCATATATTTTCAGTGGACGTTTATCCTGTTTCATGATGGAGCGATCTGTGTGATCTGATGGAACAATAATTTGAAATATGTTCCTCGTATTACGACGCACATTTTTCCACTGGCCTTAAAATTCACCATGTCAGAAGGTTTGAACATAATCTCATTATACATGTGTTGCTATAGTGCTTGATGGGAATCACATTGAAGGTTTCTATGAGAAATCATAAAGTGATTATTACCACACGTATCTGAAGGATTTTTTAACGCAAATGGCTATTTGATTGGTTTTGGGTTTCTAAATAATGTCAGCGTCTATGACATAATAAGTTCACCTTCGCTTGGCAGCTTTCGTGCAAACGTTTCAGGTTGCTGGTACTATTACTTTCCGCAGCAAAATGTCCCCCTTGATGCGAAGACATTCTTCTCTATCCCCTGTATTCCAAGATTCGGGTTCATTGAGTTGAAGTAATTTGATCACTGATTATTGATCATTCAGAACCACTGAATCTAAGCAAATTTGTAGGCATAGTAGCCGAACGCTGATAGTAAAGATTAGAAGAAATGGGTATTTGGGATAATTCAGGGGGAAATGCATATGCATACCTTATACCGTATTATATACAAGAAACTTTGACCGGCATCTGGCCCAACTTTTTTGTTTGCTATCCAATGAAACCATTCACTACGTGACTGAAAATATCTCTAAGGGTCTGCAAAACTGCTGAAAGTTACAGAGTTGTAAGCCTGACAGTGGAGTTGACAAACAGTCCTTCATTGTTCGTGCCGTTTGAGGCGCAACTTTTAAACAAGCTTATAGACACTATTCAAGCCCCTATGACGCAGTTTCAGCGATCAGGCTTGTGATACCTTTGCTTTGTGGATGGATTTCACCTCGTTAGCTGCGCAATACTGCTTTAATTCCTGCTCCTAAGACTTTGAAATCACACGTGAAAGTAAACCCGTTCTATTGAAAAATCGAACCGCAATCCTTGCAGCTCATGCTCTTCAGCAATAGATTAACAGTTGTCACTGGCCAAGTCACAACCTTCCCTGCCTAGTAGTAAACCGTCGCTTTGTGCTCTGACGTTTTTATGCAATAAAAGCATGAACTTGTTAAAGAGCGTCTGACAGTCTTGAAGCTTGACTTAGTCTGAACACCATTGTAAATATGCTTTGAATGTTACCTACCATTCATTTCTCTCAAGCGAGATTTTTTTTCTCATTTGAAAAAAGCTCACTATATTTATCGCCCCTGGACATGAAATGCGGTGGCAAGTAACTTAGGGGTAGTCACATTTAAGGGGTCAAATACCTCCTTGTGTTGGTTGCAACTCCGTTCAGCATCGGTGACTTCCATTCATTTAATCGAATAATTTTAATGTTGTCAATTGATCTTATTAGCGCACATATGGAAGAATTTTCCATATTGCACATACGAATATATACATATATATATCACGATTTCGTAAACATCCTCTCTCGAAATGCAAGTGTAAAAGATCAGTTAGGGTCGGGATAGGTTTACTAGTATCTCCGGTCTTCCAGATTATCGCAACACGCAAGTACACATACGCCAGGACCACTGGCCTTAAAAGACATAATTTGCTAGTATATCACAATATATTATATGCACGTAATTTTACGGACCACAATATCTGTAACCCCATAGCTGGAGAAGCACCATCGGGTTATTTCTTGTCTCAAGAGATGAGTTTGAGAAAATGAGTGAATGTTGCTAATTGAGCCAGGGCTTTACGTTAAGCGCTAAATAGATTTACAGGAAACACCAGCAACCAAGGCTGGTGCTTTTTTATACCACAAGTTTGAGGCAAAATTTTGGCAAATCAAACTTCTGCGTGTTGGCAATCGTTTCGTTCTCTACGACCTGTATGCTCACCAAAGAATGGCAGGCAAAACGTCTCGACCATAGCTGCCATTTTAAGTTTGTTTTCTACTCATAGTTCTCTTCGTATCACAGGGACACCCAACAAAAACGATTGTTTGGAGCCGGGAACATGAAGTATTCACCAATATGCATCTCTTGTTGGCTATAATTATCAGAAAACTCACCTCTTTGTATGTCGTATATGCAGGCTGTAATGGGGACACAAGTGTTATTAAAAATATCTACATTGATTAGTACCATCCAGACAAGGTTTCGAGAGTTAGAATCAACACACGCGCAAAAGTAGACATCCCATATTTCATAGCAAAGGGGACTTTTCATATTCGTCTTCATTCGTCTGGGATTTGCCAAACATTACTGAGCCTGGTGGCAGTGCTTAACTTACCACATTACAACATGACATGTAGTCGGGTCTGTCTGTTTAGCCGGATACTCACGGAAATTTGAAACTACAAATAAGCCAACTTGAGTTGAGGTGATACGCACATTCTTTGTGATCGCACATGACGTGATTGCGTGATTTCTGGAATTTGGATCCATGTTGCCCAGCTTAGAATAGAGGCAGGGCAGTTCGAACAATGGTTTGATGTGCGTAGAAATTGGCAAATCCTTCAGTTAGTTACGCATAATCTAGTAGCTATGTCAAGCATGATTCTCACCTTCATCAAACCAAATGACTAAAGGAAAATCAGTTATTGACAAAACCAGAAGAACTACAGTCCTATCGTCTGAGTTACTTTGCCAAACATCCAAACGCGTTCGCAATTCGTGATTGATATCTTTTATTCGTTCACAAAATAGTGGTGAAATAGAGATACCATGCATATTCTTATATACATATACTGCTACGTTATGTTATCTCGAGTACCACAAGGACATGCTCTCATAGCAGGACAAGTTGTCATGGCGACAGGAAAAAGAGTGTTGTGGTGACAACTCTTTATGAGTTGTACATACCAATGGAGCAAGCTTGCAATAACTTTCGTGAACTCTGAAAATATCAAGTTTTTATGATGCTCGAAAGATCACCACACTGCGCGAACCAACACTCTCGGTTAGGTTATTGATGGTTCCGCTTCACTGAGTTATTCATGTGGATACATTTAGCGTTAAAGTTTCTTATAAATCCATAACCTAACGAATCTATTTAACAAACGTTGCATTTAATATCCTTCGTTAGTTGTCCAAATTTCCTAGGCCGCTTTAATGTGTTGCATACTACGACGCATATTGACGAATGTTGTTGCTACCTGAATGCCGAATTCTGAGTTCATATCGTGGCAAGAAAATGTTTGGCTGGAGCTTCACGTGTACTCTGTTGCTTGACTTTTCCTGACTGAGAGTAAATTGGAGGGGTATTTGACATTTTGTTTTACTGTTAACGCAATTAGTCGGAATAAATTATGCATTACCTAAGTGACTTACAAAGAGTACATGTTTGCACCAGCAGCCAATCCACTTCCAAAACCCGGCAAGTTTATTTCCGGGAATCACTCTTTAATAAATTTGGTTTTAGTGAACTTTCTGGGCGCTGCAGTCATCCAGAATTCCCGTGTTCTTGAGAGTCAAGCATTGCCCAATGACCCCACAAACAGCAGCACTGGTCTTTCAAAAAACGTGGCGGACTACTAAAGGGCTACAGATCATCACAAATTTCTGCAGAACACACAACGTATGTTTATGCTTCGCGCAACAATCTCGTCATGCCCGCGGATTCTAGCTCTGCGTCCCTTTGAAACGGGGTCAACCCAGTCGCAAAAATCATGGTTGAACTGGAACATTCGTCTTCGCCAACAACGAAACACAACCTGATCTGTACGATACTTTCTGGAAGCCACAGAAAATCAGAGTTAAATTCGGAACGCTTAGTGTGTGGACACCAACTCGCTACTGGCTGAAACCATGACTTGTGCTACTTACAATACACGGCTGCAACTGAAATTCTGATGTCATGTGTCTACTAGTTTCCATGGTCTTTTAATTGTGGTGTATAGGGGCAAGAATACTTTATTCGTCATGATATATATTAAGATACGTATCATATAGCTACGATATTCCACAAACCACGTGTTTGTCTACCCTCATTACAATACGCGACTGTAAGCATCTCTATGATCTCCATGGTGGAAACAGTAGTAAACTGTTCGCGGAAATTTGAAATAGACTATTTGCAATGGTAGACCCAAAGCCCCATTTTGAACAGCTAGTTACCATGTCCGCGAGCACAGAGAGATTTAACGGAAACAGAATTACCGTGACTGTAACACATTTGACGTGTCACTTGTATGACAGTATATTACGGTTAATTCTATGGCAACTGATCGAACGAAACCGCGATAGAGCATTTCAGTGATTTGAGAACTCACCTTGGTAGGACGTGACATAAACTTACATTGGTGAAGATGAAAATTGGCCAATTTGCAAAAAGAGAAAAAGGTTTTGTTTGTTGGAATATGAGTTTCTGAAAGTAATTATAATTTGGGTTAGTATGGACTAGCATGGATTGTATGGATTGTGTGGGTTAACATGGATACAAGATCAGTGTGGGTACAATCTACACCACTTTCAAAACTAACAACGGAAAACATTCCTAGACCTTTGACAGTGGTGCACAACCTAGTTATGAATAGAAGGCTTTCGCTCATTTTGACCTCCGTTAAGTCATTCCTGAAATTCATCCGTGAATGAAAATAAATGTGTTCCCCATGTCAATAATTTTTGATGCAGTTGGGTACATTTTTAACCTTCCACCGCAGTCAGCCCCATAACTGTTTGACCTTCTGAACTCTAGTATATTAGCGATTTGAAGAATAGAGCAACAAACCGGAGCATACGAAGAGGAAAAATACGACCACCATGCTATGGTATATTTCATCGCTCACCTTCGTGGGTAAACTTCCCGGGAACTGTAATGTAAAAGATCGAACACTTGGAAGCAACAGTGCCAAAAGTGGACATTTTTGTTCAAAAGCAATCTAACGCTTCTTCGCATGAAGGCATTTTCCCATCCACTAGGAAAAGCCTAAATGATAAACACATCGTCAGATAATGAAAGTTTACAATGCGATGTTTCGGTTGCTGTGACGAAAGTCTTTATGAATTTCTACGACAAAATAAATGAGTCAAATGCAGACTTTTTGCGTCTGCTATACTGTTCTCTGACTGGTGTGTTCCTGAGATCAGTTGGAAGTCAACTGCTATCAGCTTATTTGGGTGTGTGTGAACTGTGGGCGTGTGCACATGATTGTGTGCAATTTGGCTGAGACTTTCCACGTTTCTTGTTGTGCTGGCTGTGGCGTAGCATTGTTACTATTCCTGCTCGATCACTGGACACTGCGTCTAATAAGATGTGCAGAAATTCCATGCAAAGTGGGCGGGTTGGTTGCTCAATCACTAGGATAGGCGCAGTGTCCGGTTGTGGGCCTGAGTTGAACCCTGGATAGAGTATTCGTGTGCCAGTAAAGTTGATTTGATGTCTTACTCAGGTTTTCGGAGTGTAGTGACTGGATTACGTTCATAGCATTTTAAACTCCGTTGCATTTCTTGATAGAAAACTCGGACAACGTTCATGTTCCGTGAATCCCACAAGTAACGGCCTAGCTCTCTGACCTATATATTTTGATGGACACTTTACGTAGGGGATTTGGTAGGGGTGGTTTTTGTGGTTTAACAAGATGTCTTTGTAAGTTGTATTCCAAAGAATGTTTCAACATCATAATTCTGGAGTTTTTTTCCGATGACGTTCGAAGTACCATTTCTATGAGGTATTTTCGTCGACACCATTGGACTTCGTCTACTTCTGTCATCGTTTCGAATGGGGTCTGTTTTGTAATTAACCCTCTGAGGCATTTATTTCGCAGCAGTACCCTACTGATCAATTTCAGTTGTCTTGTTTGCTTTGTTTGTGCATCGCAGTAGTTTTAGAGTAGGTACCGTGTGCAAATTTATGTTATGTTCCGTGAAGATGGCGTGATCTAAAAGCCAATAATTTGTGGAACTGCCCGTTGGGAACCTGGATTGTTTGACATGTAAGCTAAGCGTGGTAACGTTACTCCGCTGGCCGATGTGATTGAAGCAAAGCAGCAATTCTGAGCCGGCAACCATGGTAAATCCCAGCTATTTGACTATTTTGCCAAGCACTCTAAAACAGGACCAAGTAACGCCTTAGACCCAGTAATTTTGTAAACTAAATGTTCCTTGTGTTTGCAACTTTCAGAAGGCGAGATGGACTATTCCAATACGGGTGGTGGGATTAAAAATTTTGATGAATTTAGGAAGTGACTCAGAAATAATTTTGCATTTATTTACAAGCTGATGGAATTGATACACTGACACGATCAATACTGGTATAACGTTGCGTGCTACTGATTAAGCACGCGAGTAGTCTGTGGGATGGTGACTAATCTCCGCCCCCAAGTGATGAACGGTGAAGTTTATTACGGAAATTGTGGAACCGTTTGCAGCATTCTTTTGCCGTTGTATAATAGTCAATGAATGGGCAGGAAAGTTCAATAGGATGCGTAAAAAAGCTTCAGGTTTTGAAGACTATGTGCATATGAGATGTTTACTTTCCTGTCTGATGACATGTGACAGCTTAGTTCGTGCTTGCTAATAAATGAGTTCGCAGTAAAGGGCTTTCCTCGTTTCCGTGGTGCTCACGTACTAATATGCCGTGATACTTTACCTGAGATGCAAGTATGATATCGGTTTTCAGGTTTTAATATTGGAAACAGAAATGTTGGTTTTCTACGTTGCTCACCCAATTTTACTGAAAATCAAATTAATTTAGCAATTTAAAATACTTTTGTTTAGTTTTAGTAGTTTTAGATTGCGTTTCCACATATTATTTACGTAATTTTAATTTTAATTTTTCATTAATCAGGTGTACTACCGCAACCCATTTCACAGAGCATAGTAACTTTCATAAGTAAAAATGTCTAATCTGCTTTAGATCGTAACATCGAAAGCTCTTCCATTGTGACAAACGATTGCTTCAGTAGAATCTTAACGAAAACCCTTTCAGTTGCGCTGTGATGCTACGACGATAACCAGGCTGAGGATATCTTGGGAAGGTAGCCTTCAAAGAACAAGTATATTAACCATAAAATGGCAAAGCCCTTCATGCGCTCCAAAGCATACTATCTTAGTGAACCAACTGAAGGTTCCTTTAACATCAAGAGCGACTAAAATTGACAGACCAATTTTTGGCGCTTGAAACCATCCCAACGTCCAAAAAACTATTCAGGACATTACAACCTTAAGTGATTTCCTATGAAATCTCTTGTCCTGCTCGATGATATCAGTTATTGGTCTGTCGTGCAAGTGTTGTTAGCCCGCGCTTAGAAGCCCAGGAGTACTACCTAGTTGTTTTATGTTCATCGGGAGAAAGCAGAGTTGCGCATCTCGCGGTCCATTACTATTTGAGACGAGCGACTGATCAGCAGTTTTCGCAGTTTGCAATTAGACAATACAAGCATGGAGATTATTATTCTATGCATCCATTTATTACGGAGTCACAAGAACACCAGGGTCTCTGTCCACCTTACAACCTTCTGGCGCCAGAAGCTAGGATAAAACGTGTGAACGCCTTTTATCCCGTTCATTTTGGAACACGAATTTCCGCGCTTTATTGCGCAAGGTAAAACGACCGTGCAAAACGTTTCACTAAGGGTTGTCATTTCTTTTATCCACTTGTTAACTGCGAGCACCGTTCTAAAAACCAGCATCATTATTGGATCCCCCTAGTTGGTCGAGATTTTCTCCACTAAATGATAAGAAAATAAACTGAACTGGCCACAAATTTTGACTTCATCTCTTCACAAACTAGGCCATCTGGTACAGTTGACTGCGTTCTGGTAAATGGATTCCGAATGGTGAAGAAAGTTCCCTGCTGCAAACGCTCACGGAAAAACGAATGATGATCTAGCAAAGATTTAGCAAGGCGTTTTTTTTAATTTGCTTCATATGGGGTTCCTTGAGTTTTTTTAGTAGGTGGTTGGAACACTGGTGGATTTTGTGTTTTGATGAGGCTCAAGATTCTACTCCAAGTTAAGGTAATATGGTCAACATAAATCTACTGCACGTAGTAATTCAGGTGACTGTTGAACTGCTCGCAGGGCTTATCAACCGACTCGCAAACATTAGGTTACGATTTGAAAAGTCACCTTCATTTCTTGAGGTGGGATGTGGCATTTACCATCATTTTTTCGTGGTTGTGTGGTTTTTAAAGAACACTTTTAGGTGCACATGTAGTTATTTATTCAAAATTAAATTTATTTGGAGCCACTTTGTTTCGCTTTTCGTCTTCTGTGGTCGCGGCCTGAGATTTTTGCGTTTGATCAGTCCATTACGTATAACCTTTGCTGTACAGTCTTCCATGTCTTGAGTAATCAGTTTTTGATTTGTGTCGCGTTTGGTGTATATTATTGTTGCTCGACTTGTTGGTTCTATGTCCATCATTATTGGTAGTTTACCGTCTTTATTATAACTGGCATATTTTTTTCACAATACAGGTTCTATCTTTACGCAGGGTTTGCTTATTTGTCCAACGTTTCCTTATTGAGATTCCAGTCTTTTGACTCTTCGACATTTTGTTTTGCTGGCACTTGGTGAAAGCTGTGCTCACCGATTGAGTTATTCTGACCTTAGTATCGGGACGCAAGACACTGATGAATTTGGTTTACAAGCGTAACACAATGAAAAATTATAAAACGTTTATAAAATTCCTTGCAACAACTGTGACGACCATTGCGTGCGACAAGATTAGAAGGACGGGGACACACGTACAGTTTCCATCAGAACCTAGCATACCCGAAAGTTAAACACGGTAAACTACTGTGAACCCCTCAGAAAAAATTGTGGTTTCCAGCCATTCTGAATTAAGCAAACAACTGGTGAGTTCAGAGCAAGCTCATCAAAAGGAGTCCGAAATCTTTTTGACATAAGGCAACCAATCAACTATTGAAAAAGTAAGAGTTTGAACCTTGATTGAAATAAGATAGCCAGCGGATCATGCACTAGGTGAGGAGGTAGTGGGCCCGAAGCTTCTCCTATAGAATCTGTATTATGGTTTAAAGTTGCATCCAATAGAGCAAGCATGATGTGTCTTAGAACAGTTATGATTCACTTGTAAGTAAATTGCTAGCTCGCCATCCAGAGCAGCAGACGCATGACCGAATATCAGTAGATAACCGGATATATCAACACTCGTAAAAATTTACCCGCATTTGAGTTAGGTGAAGTCCTTCAGGTTCACTTAAACGCGATTTTGTTTTTCATCATGAAAAGAAATTTCATGTGCTCAGGGAGTTTACGCAGCAATTTCAAGGTTCATGATCAGTTAGAAGTCTTTACACATTGGTTTCTATCCCTCACATCTTTCGCTACCAAGCGATTATCCAACAAGATCGACAAGGCGCCAAAAAAACCTGAATGCCAATTATTCCTTACGGCATTTACAGCAAGAGCGGATAACCTAACAAGAAGTGATAAAAGAAATTTTTTTGAAGTATTTGGACTCTAGTATTTTGCCGAGTGTATTTAGAATAAGTAATAGAAAAGAGGACAGCTGCATGCAAACAGGTGACTTTTTCAAACATTGTTAAACAAACTGCAAACTAGTGTACATTAGCAGATATTTCCGAAGCAGCAATGGGACCGTTTAGATGTCCGAAAAAACGTCACAATAGACGTCGGCCCCATCATCACAAGCAATGGACATTCGTGAACAACAAACGATTGACAATCTGCTGTTTTTTGATTCCGTTTCAGAAAGACAGCACATATGTGTATTTAGTAAGATGCGTTTTGCGCAGGAATGGTTTGCTAGTCAGCCTATTTCACTACAGTCCACCAAACTGCTTGCTTAAATGCAATTTACATTTGAACGATTATCTTTAGGAGTCCGTATAAATTTTGGTCGGATTGCGTTTGTATACCAAAGATTTGACAACGGGTATTGGGCCATTTAACTCAGCGGTTGGAAAACAGAGAAGTACACGATTAAAGATGAAGTAGTGTGGGAAAGGGTAGAACACATGCGATAGAAAAAACTGTTTGCCAGCAGCTTTTTTATGAGAAGAAGCAGCAGACTGTGACACCTCGAATCGGTCAATAGAAAGTAAAGTTAAGTATATTATTGAAATTGCAAAGTGCAGGTGAGCTAACAACATGCCAGGACAGGTTCCCCTTTATTAGAAGAATGATATTCACTTTGACATGCGTATCTGGTCCTGCGTGTGAGGCTCCAGGCTGCCGAACTCTTGAATGGCTTCTGAATGTAGGGCTTACAATCCCGAGCTCAAAAACTTCGACGTTTTTTTCAGGAGCGTCCCGATTAGTACGCCACGAGATTGTTATCTACATATCGTCCAGTTTAACTAAATGAGCTATGAATTTGCACAAACATTTATGCCGCAAAATTATCCACTACTTGACACGAATGGCATAGAAGAACTAATATTTCTCAAACAGACAAGCACTTCCACTTCCATGTATTGAATCTCAATAACAGTGAATTAATATTGCGCCTTTAAAATACTTAACAAGATTCTGAAACTGCCGTTTTCGCTAAGGAAAGATGAACCGTTGGTGACAATGTAAATTTTGGACCAACATAAGCATGATTACTCCCTTTATATTTCGGATACTGAGGACATTCACTAGCTTTGAAAAAAGTGGATAAATCATTCATGGTCCAGCGCAAAAACTCCGTCTAGGTTGTCTAGCCAACAATTCTCTGACTGTATCTTATTTTTGTCGTTATTGATCCCGATTCAGTAAAAAAATTTCATTTGAACGTTCAGAAGAGAGTCGACAAATTGTCCTGTTGATTAGTTTTGTAAAACAAACTAGGCGAATAAAGTCTGCTGATTAGCAGATCCCTTAAGCATGTCTCTGGTTTCTAGAAGTGAGTATGACAGAGCGGCATAAAATTTCGAGACTTACCTTTCACGCAGCTTTTTCCTGTTTTCATGCAATTAAAACCAATCATTTTGCATTGCATAGATTTGTCTGGGTTGAGATCATTTTTCTTGATTTAATCAAATACTTCATGTTACTAAAGTTTTTGGGCCACCCAGCTGAAAGCACTTTGTTCAGAATCGAAACAAACGTTACCTTTCATTGATCCTTTGGTGAGAGCGGTAGGGAAAGCAATTTATATGCGGATGGTAACAGAGTAAATAATAACGAAGACCTACAAAAAGTGATGAGCACGAAAAGGGATTTCCGTTCTCAGCATGTTTTCTTTCATCGTGAACTGGAACAAGTTGCAAAATCAGTGGAAAATGACAGTACTCTTTTGAGAATCTAGGTGACAATTGGTGCTCTATTTCGCAGGCTGTCAAATTATCTAAATCTCTAGTCATAACCAACGAACGTAGTCCCAAAAGGTGATGTTGAAACTCAATTTAATCTTATGTCATAGCCATTCCCGAATCGTCACCATTTATATTGATCTTAGAGGGAGTTAATCACACTCAGCAGCTCAAGTCCAAACGTTTGAGTGTTCAACAAGTGGCTTGAAATTCATGGGTTTGAAACTCCCTGCTGTAGGTTCGTTTGGTTCAGACTGCTGATGGTTCGCAATGAGGACAGAAAAACTGCACACTGCTTTGCTGCTTTTCAGCATATGTACTCCATACCTGTTAACCGAAATCTCAATTCAGAATGCGTATACTTTTACATACCTTGGAAACTACTGAAAACAGGCAAACCTTGATTCCGTATCTCTCTATATCATTCAAGGCGACATTTTGGCTTTCGTCATGTAGGTAGTTGAGAAGTCCCCAAAATAGTTCACTGCTGCACTTCAGCGTTGCATTTAAATTTTTTTGCGCATAAACCTGTCAGCCCTGAGGAATCCAGCTTCTTGCCTGCTTCTCAGAATTAGCGAATCTGATAAGCTGAGCTTTTAACAGCTCTTTACTAGTTTTAATAGTTTATAGGCCAAGCCTCTAACTTTGTTGTGGACGGTGGGGTATGGAAGACAATAGTCGTAAACTGCACGTCAGACATATTTGTTCCAAACGGGATAACTAGCCCAGCTACCAATGTCGGTCTGCCGAAATGACAGTCAATCCCCTCCGGCTTCAGAGGTAAACTGACTAGTTCTACATAAAGACATAAAGTTATTCTTATCACACCCTTCATGGTGTAACAGAAAATGGTAAATGCCCTGTATTATCACTTTTCAACAGAAGTGCCCGTTCACATGACAATTTGCCGGTAGCTCTATTCAACAGATGGAGTAGGGTATTTTATGATATTGATGTGAAATTGATCAAATTATTGCAGTCGTATGCAATAACAGTCGTCCCTGCAATGACACCCGCTGTCAATATTTGCAGTGAATTTGAAATGTACTAGTGTGCTTCACTTTATATTCCACAGATGAGTGTAAATAAGAACACTGTGGAGAAACAGTGTTGTGTTACTCTGAGGTAAACAAACTGGATACCTCGTAGTAATCAACCGATTAGACTGAGTTATAACGGAATCTAACTGATGACCATACATTACGGCCAGGCATTGTGTGATCCTTTAAAACGGCCAGTTGTTTGCAATAGAATCTAGAAGAGAAAAATTTGCCATCCGGATCAAAGTGACGTGTAGTAAAGCACTGGAGATGCAAGCAAAAGCACCTTGCTCTGCACCTTCTTTACGGAAACTTGCGTTTTACTACTCCCATCTTGATGAAATCAACGTCTAAAAGTATTGCGTGCTGGTAGGGCAGCAAATGTTATCCAAATTCATCAGTGTAAACCCCACAACGGGTTAGCGATCGAACAACAAATAAACAAAAACTGACCCATTAACTAGAACGCGCTCGAACAGGACACTTCAATGCGGTTCCCGTTAATTTACGAAACATATTCATACACCCAAGATCAATTAACTTTGTATAGCTTTCTAACGTATCCAAATCTCCGAAATGCTCAACAACACGTGCTTTCTAGTGCTGCTGGTTAGCAGTCATCTTTATGTTATGATCAGCTTCTGATAACAAGGTCACGGAGAAGCACCATAGCAACGGAAGTTACGTCTCCCCCTTCAACGATGTGGAACCCTGTAGAAATTTTTTTACTGCATTGTTACCTTCGGTCGCTTACTGTAACATTGGGAACTAATATGTAGGAAAACCCTTGCTTGCACTAAATCTTAGCGGTACAACCCAGGGTCCCTTGTGCCTAAGTGGGATCCCTTGTCCCCCACTAAGGAGCCCTCTTTTAATTGTTACCCGTATTACCCATAATATGACGGACTTATTCGCCTATGCTACTTTCAACGGCTTCAGGCGTTTCTGGTTAAACTTGTGCTCTTTATTTTATGCATATTGTTACCGGCGATCCAACTCGTCAGATTATGGGGCGCTATATGTAAGAGCTGTTTTTTCTTCGTCAGAGTATTTGAGCAGTCTTGTATGTCTCTTGATGCATGCCAATCAAAATGCAAAACCCTTGAAACAATGTTCCATGTGTAACAAACATTGGCCACTTGCCATCGGAACAATGAATACTGGGTATAAAAGTTTGGATATGCAACGGAAACCGGTCAAGGTTTGGTTAGGCCCATTGCATTCTGATGCATGTAATTCATCCTACTCACATTTCTCTTTCTCACTTAACATATACCAAGTTTTTGCCCGAAGGCGTTCGCCGCGGCCATGCGTAGATGAATCTTACTACCACCTGTTCTTCAAAATTTTATTAAGTTATTGTTTGTTCGTTTGAATGAAGTAGAGAATCGTAAAAATCAGCATTTAACTAGAGGTTCGTCCATTTGTAGATGCAGTACATAGTTCTTAGCATTCTCCAATGATGACCGTTAAACCGCGTGCAATAATGACTCTAATTGTTCACGGTTCTAAACAAGGAACATTAAAATGCATACTTCGCCATCTGACTCACCAAGGTGTGGAAGAACTGAAGTAAAGCAAAGAGTGGAGCTTCTGCTATTGCAGTGAGTATGAATTATTGAAGCGTGACCCCAGACTTTTGTGTACAGTGATAATAAACCTATATCTGGATAAACTTACTTTGACAAAAGTATTCCAATTCCTTTGGGCTGTGACAAGTCTATACGATATCGTCACACTATTATTTCTCTTTGATTTCTATTGAAGGGTAAGACTGGTATGCTGTAGAAATTATTTTTCTCACACAAAGTACACAGAATGTACCACAATAGAGGGCACAGTAGCCTAATCACAAAACGGATTCAACCTTCTTCGATGTATTTATAGCGCCTTTTACGTTAAACCAGATGTCTCTCATCGGAGAACCATACGATGCTCTGGACAAGTCCATGCGCTCAAAAAGGCGCACATTTTGTTGCGACAAATCTTGAATCAAATCTGTTGGGTCACGTTTTCATTTCGGATAAATTTCCCTTTCAGAATGTCGGCCCCAAATAAATTTCACCCTTGACTGTCTAGGACATGAAGTATATGCCAGCATAGCTGGCGGTGGCGAATGCGGAAATTCGATAATCTACATGTGAAAGTACTCTTGCATAAACGTAAGCTGTGACAACAAACAAACAGTGGACTGCATACAACTAAAGGCACTAATACAATAAAATACAGGGTAAACGATAAATGGAGATATTTGAGTCCCCAGGAATTTGATTGTTTTGAGAACAAATGACTGCTGATTTGATTTCCAATCTGGCAATTGACTGGCAACCGTCTCGTTATCATTTTCACTGATGAGGTGCTCGCTGTTGGTGATAAAACTTTGACAAGCAGACCACAACCCACCTAAGCTACAATCATAATATAATGGATTCCATATAAACGCTACACATAGCATATGAACAAAAGTCACTCCGATATATCACAGGAATAATACCTACATTTGTAACATGATAAAACTGTATGTGATATAATATTTTGCTGGTAAAATAACAGCACTAAAATAACTGGGATAAAAAAGAAATATATTAATAATAAATAATATAACAATAAATTTAATGGTGCGCGCGTTGGTAGAAGTACATAAGCAATTTTTCCAATTTCTACGGTATCCACATCGATTATGCTTGTTTTCCATTATAGCTGAATTCGCAAACCAGATCGATCAACTTAATTCGCGAGATGTTTGCCGCGGTAGAATAGGTTTTTTATCTGTGCAACGTTATTTCAAATAGCGTCCAGTAGTGTTACTCAGTAACCATCGCCTGAAGGATAGTCTGAACTGAAAACTCGGTAAAAGGCCGTTGCCAACAGCTCTGTCACTACAAGCAGTAGGCGACCAAAATTATTATAGGATCTTACTCACTAAAATGTAAGCTGTTTTGGAGTTTTTATTTGTCAGCACTAAGCCACGCATTATTTGTATATTTTTTAATCCTAGTACTCAATACGTGTCCTGTAAGACAAAACAAATAAACAAGTCAATACAACAACATCTTAAGCATGGCGTCGAGGATTTAAGCAAGTGTTGTGAACATTCTGGGGTTCAGAGTCCGTGGAAATGTGACCTCTTGATGATGTTTTTCAACAGACTATCTTGGTCAAACTATGGGTCCTCTGTCCGATAAGATACAAAATGCAACTGTGACCATTGGAATTAGGCACTCTCTACAGCAGTCCTACCGGCGGAAGTTAGGCATCGTGATAATGTTGATACCATCATGAAGATTATTCACACTAATTTACTGCGTAGTTAAAGCCTGTGCAAACACGTACAGGCATTTTAGGAAAAGAGCCAAAATCCGATTCTTTATGTTTCAGAATTATTACATTTGGTGGTTTACACCACCCGGCTTCAATACGTTAGACCAGCAATCTCATTTAACATGGATCTAATTAAGCTAGCTTTTGAAAAGCCACCAGTTATTTCCAGAACATTTTGCTACATAGCTTTGTGACCATCAATTCGGAAGATGGTCCTACAGTGTTGTTTTTTCCTCGTATTATATTAATGTACGCAGGCCAGAGAGCTATTCTGAAAGCCTCTGCTTATGTGCTTTGGTTTGCAGAAATGGTGATTATTTGGTTTGATGCATCTGAGAAGCCCAAGCGAATGTCGCGTGAACAAAAAATATGCCTTTGGACGGACTTCAACCACTCTTCTCCCACTTACGGATCGGGCGCTCTACAGAATGGTCAATAAATGGTGCATTCTCTCCTTTTTGTTGATGCATTTATAGATCATGGCCGGCTCGCATTATTGACCATTAGCTGATATCAATCCATGCCACTAACAGGTGGCCGGCCAGTCGAATGCGTTACCGGACCAGGCCCTACGTCCACCCTACCTGCATCTAGGCCTATCATTTTAAGATCTACCTAATTTAACTTTACTTGTTAATAAATGCGGCCAATTCCGTACGAAGATGCGCTTTAGGATATTGGTTACTGTTTGCTGAATTTTCCACTCTGTCAACTAATACTATGGGTGGTAGATAGTACATTCAAAACATTAGTAATTTTGGTGCCAAGCACTCCATTTTTTGTAGGCTGTGTTTCCTTCCGACTGGTAGTGCATGTGTTGAGCTCAGAGGCATTTAACTGCAGTCGAAGACGGATTAAGCTAGAACATATTCAGGGTTATGGGATGGTTTCAAAAAAATAGAATATCAGTTACTCAATCGAAGGTTCTCGTGCACTTACCCCGATGGAAACACTCGAAGACTGTGTATTTTGCGGGCAAAATTGTACATTTAATAATAGTGATGAGCTAACTGTTTAACATCTGCTTGTTCCATATACCTTCAAAGCTCCACAGCTACACAACAGTCGACCGACTTGTGCAGTCATGAACAACTGATACTTGATCCAACACACATATATGCATGAAAACGATATGTTCCGCAAGGGCCAAACCAATCATCCGTAGTCTTTTTGGGATACCTCCCGTCGCTTTCTTTCTGTAAACAAGCTGCTTTAGCAAAAGCCAACGTTCCCGCACGCTTTTAGCAGCAACGCAAACTAAAGTATGGCAAGCAAACCAATCGATAACAAATGAATTGTGCATGTTATTTTTCTCACTCTGAAGCGAAGAAGAATATATGTGTAAACTAGCAATCGATGAACACTACAAATTCCACTACCAAGCACATTGTTAAGTATTATTTGTTAAGGTTGTACGGCAGTGAAGCATCAGTGTCAACACTGATCTTGCTCCCTCTGATTATGATGATGATGGTATACAAATATCATTGCAGAAGGCTGCAGGACACCTGGCAAGTTGATGGCATAAATGACAACGCCTAATGAACAAATCATCGTGGCTCGTTACTCTTGGCGTCGATCAGAATATCTGTCCCGAACAAGCGCGTTCTCACAATAACGGCGATGCACGCGGAATCCGTGGGGCATTCGTATTACATCTGCGCGATGATAAGCTAGAAAACTAACGAGCCCTGCAAAACAAAACCACCCGCCTAGGGTAAAGAGGAATATCTATTTTAGTGATTCGGCAGAACGGTGATTTTTGTGGTTGTTCTTTCGTGTTGAGGCATATAAGTCCTAGCTAGATGAAGCTGACAACAAACGAAGTGTTTACAGTTTTAATAACAACAGCCGGTTTTGTCAACAGAAATAATTTAGTCGAAGGCAGTAGATAAAATGGATTGGACGGTAATTTTCAGCTCAGTCTGATTTCTGGTGCTTTCATATTGTTCACACCATCAAGGCTAAACTTAGGAGAGCCGTTTATATCAACTAAAGTTTGCCTTTCGAAAAGGTTCTCAAACATATCCCGAGCCGCTTCACCTGCTCGCTTGCGTTGCTTTGCTGTGATGATTTCAGTAATGATATTCTTCACAGCCCCTTAGTTGCGGGGCTGCATTATTCCTACCAGTTTTTCATGGATGTCAACAGATGTAGACTCATCGGTAATTATAATATGTTATAAAGCCTGGAGAGACGGGTGAGGAATCTACCCATGGTTCAGTTCGTACAAGACCAACTACGTACTCATTGATGCAAAATGAAAAACAAACAGTGTTCCAGGATTCTTGTTATCAAAATTAATGCGGAAATTATTCCGCGATTAACTGATGTGTAGTCAACCTAAGGAGACCAAAATTTGTGAGAGTAATTCCCACCTTTTTTCTTATTGCATGAGATTTTTTCTGCAAGAGAGGAAACCGAACATAAAAGAAAAATTTAGTTAATTATTTGGCAAGGTTCTTGCGACAGTGTTCTACTAGACGCTTAGAGGAATGCGGTGCAAATACCCCCTCCCAGATCGTGTCAGTGTCTGAAGCATGAGTAAGCCCATTGGCGACTAACTCAATGCAGCCTCTTAAAAGAACACAGTTTTAATTAAAGAAATATTGTTCTTTCCAGAGTTTGTTGGAACGACTTTCTGGTGTGCTCTCAGCTCTAAACATCAAAATAAACCTGGGTCATCCCTCCGCAAATTGTAACCGGTCCGTATTGAAGGTGCTTCACTCTAACTGCGTGATCACGTAACTGAGGCATTTGTAGCAGATCGCAAGAGAAGGGGTCACAAAAGTGTTACGTGGAAAGAAGTTGACATGATATATAACTGGTTCTTTTCATCCTCACCGGCTGAACCAACAGTTTAACATTAAGTAAACGTTCAATAAGGCAGCTAAAATGTCTTCGGATAAAAGCAACTCTATTTACTTAAGTGGAGACATTGTGTGGTCTGGTTGTTGCCTATGCAGTAAAGGTCACAATTTCTCAATCTTGTAACTATTTCTCAAACTTTAAGGACTAATCAGCACCTATGTAACTTTTTCTACATAACATCCTTAATGCGACCTATGCCGATGAATGCTGTGTATTACGAAGACCTCCGATATTTAGTTCTCATCTGAAAAGGTAAAATAAGGTTGTATTTTGTTCAGTTTAGGCACGTTTTCATGCATAATACAAGCACGGCAATGCAGTTGTGTGGAATTTTTTAATGGTACAAGGGAATCTGTCTGCCTTGGAAAAGCTTCACTCGGGCACTAAATCGTTCCTTCCAGCCAGAAGTTCTGCTTAACTTTCACCGTTAGTCGTCAAGACTGGTTGGCCCTAATCTGAGCCTCTTAATATATTTTACGACTCAAAAGTGCCTATTTTGTACAGCCTCAAAAATTCAAGCCTACCTACACCACGAAAGAGTGAAGTGTGTTTTGCGAAGAATGGCATCCTTTAAACGCATACCTGGACCCACGATCAAAGTGACATTTGATCACCTTTCACATCTTTGAGCTCCTTCGACGTCAGCTTTCTTTGTCTCCCCTTTTTTCCATATTTGGTGTTCACCGTATGAGCGAATGCTCAGAATTCTCCTAACTTCTGTTCATTTTAACTGTTCATTTTAACTTGCTGATATAGTATAGTGAATTACATTCTTATTTTCATTTGACTAGGGTTACCTTAGCTTAGTTTGATGCTGACAGCCGTCTCTGTGTGATAATTCGTGCAACTGCTTCGCTCCAAGGCGATATTATTTAAGATGCGTCCCCTTTTTCTACATTGTTTGAATACGATGATAGATGCTTCTTTAATGGCTTCATAGAGGGAAAATAATATGGCCCAACAACGTGAGAACTCTAGTGCTCAAAATGTTTCTTACCAACAATCGTAGTGAGAATTGTGCCTTAAGTAGGATGGTCATAACTGCATGCAGCTGTTGTGTTTTCCAGAAGAGTGCAAAAATAATGTGATTCAATCCGGAATATAAGTCAATGTCTTTTGGTTCAGACTTCCAATGATTCCCCTGAAGCTATGAGTGGCAGAAGTTGGCGTTTTTCATTCCCCGAATCTGCCTCGAGGCTCTGCGGAGTGCAAGCGTATTTCACAATTTTTCAGTCGTCAGAATGTGTCGAGAACAAATTGACGGGATCGATACATTGTAGTACAGAATACGGTATTAATGTCACCGGAAATTTCACACAGAGACCACTATACTCAGTCTCGGTGCATCTTTTCAACAAATCTGTCGCAAAGCATGGGATTAGGTTGCCGTGTAATAGTATTTCATGGAGCCCCTAACTTGGCTGCAAGCACTGTCTGGTTAGAATAAACCCACAATACTTTTTTTCAACAATCTACAGGCTGCATGAGGTGAGAACCTTTTAAAGCATACATTTGCGCTGAGATCAGTGATCTACTATATACATATATATATATATATATTTAACGTAACAAATTTGTACCGATGCAAATGTTGACCTCGTGATTGTGTAAATGTCTTACAAGATATCAGGAATATTCACTTACCTGCTCCTCCTCCAGTGGGATAGCCTTGAATGGGAATTAGAATCTTTTACTTACCTCGGACATATCGGACCACAACAAACAGCTGACACTTGGCCGCTCTGTAAAATATTTCATGTCATAAGTATTACGCTGTTTGGGTTTCGGGAGTGTGTTCACTTTGGAAACGGAGAATTATTTTCAAAGGCCTGCTGATAGACTGAGTATAGCTACTATTACAGCTGCAAAATATGACATTTTCAGAAACAGAAGTTTTACAAGTCACTTGATGAAACAAGCTTAGTGTGGTTTGCAGCATCAATAATCGATAATGATTGTCAAGCGTAGTTCCTGAACAACACTTTTTATTCACTGAAATATTAGATTCGTTTATTTTCCACACGTTTTGCTGCATAAATCGTTCAAGTCCAATTTTCTTTTCTCCCGACCACTTGTAGCAGGAACAAAAAAGATGTGCTAGGACGAACGCATTTTCATTCTATTTAGAAAAAATTTTGATGTTTCAACACAATATAAAAATTTACAGCCGTGTGTAGGCAAAAGGTTTGCTTTTGGGACAGCGGGCGGCACGTAATTGCCGAAAACCTCTACAGCTTACTTGAGTGTAGCTTATTTTTGTAAGACCAGTAAAATATATCTTATGGCCATTGCACTGCCGTTTATTACTTTTTACAAAATCTTTTGAGACAGATAAACAACACGAGAATTTTGAAAGAATATAACAAATGGAACCAGAGTGTTGTGGTTATATGTAATGTGGACTTAATGAGCTCTATAAGCACTCATCATGCAAAAGGACACTGTAAACACAACACAAATTTCCGAGGCTCTGAAATGCAATGTTATCAGCTTCTTAGCTGATGACTAAGTGTAGTTCTCTCGTACTTTGATCAAATCTGTGAACAAGGTAATAGCCTAAATTCAAATACACTATGCCCCGCCAGGTTTTTACTTCAATTACTCTACCATATTACAAGAAGAATCTCTTCCCCTCGACCAAAATGTCTGTCACCCTATTTGTACGAATTTTTAGCGTGGCAGTATAAAACTTTGATAAACTTTTCAGGAACATATTGAACTACACAGAAGTTGACAAATTTTAATATGAAAAGTGTATGGGAAATCGGTCAGTTAAAACATTAAGTCAGTATGTTAAACAAAATATGAATGTTCGACCAAAGTTCCCTATTTTATTCATAGCAGATCCTAACGAGCAGACGAAGGTCAAACGTTGACGTGCCACCTCTGATTGCAGCAAAAGAAGTAAGAAAAATATGAAACAGGATGCAAGAGAACTCTGAAAAATTCAAACGATAACGCAAAGACGCGTAGGTATTACGTATCACAGTAGGAGCGCTGTTGCTAGACAGTATAGGCTTGGCCTTAACAGGCTCTTCTGAGACCTTTATTAAGAATGTAAAACTTACTGCGCATTGTTATGTACTTATTGGGTTACTCACTATGCTTTTCACAGTAGGCAACTAAATTGTTTACATTGCAGCCAGAATAGTAAATGCCGCCCAAATTTCAAGAGATTGGGGAACTGTGCTCCTGACGAGTTTTGCTTATTCCGTATAATTACCAAAAGACGATTTCTACAAGGAACCACGAATAATCAGTCTAAACGATGGGCCACTGCAATCAAACTTGCAAAGCTCATGGCACACATGCTTACAACATAAGTCAGAATGTCGCCGAAGTGGGCAATTCAGCGGGAACCAACATTATACGCCTGTAGCCCGTCATATTTTCGTACAGTAGGCCACAAAATATAAACTACGTTCTTCAAGAATTTCCGAAATAGACATTTACACGCCAATCAAAAAATCATCTAAAACATTCCTGCGAGTAAGTGAAAAAATGTCGTTCTAATTTTACGTGCTTGCAAATATTTCTAGTTGGTTATACGCTTTCAGTGCCCTAATATATTTCAACGTAGCAGAAATAATCAATTGGTGCCATGAAAATAAATAAATTTCCAAATGAGACTTTGCCCTAACTAAAAAGCAAATAATTCCGAAAAGCCGAAAAGCCTGAATAGTTGGCACTCCAAAAGCCAGTCAACATGTAGACACATGAAGTGCATTGCGTGACTGAAGGAGAAGAGAGTTTAAATCTAGTCCAAGTGCGGGATAGTCATGCAGCTGATCGCCCACTCGTAGCCCAGCGGTTGTAGTTAAGCTCTCATTCGACAAGCCGCGAGTACTCTTCTCCTTTTTTCGTGAACTGTGCACTGCTTGTGGATCCCATTTCGGTTCAAACAGCCGTAGGATGCTTATCGACCTGCGCCCACCAGACGATATCCCAATTGTTTTTATTTTCTCCAGCTTAGAACCCGTGTCACTCATCTGGGGTAAGACGAAGAATTGTTATTTTAAAGTCAGTTTCTGTTGTGAAACTTACGTATTTCTACACGAAAGATGTCTACACCTACAAATAAAATTGAACAGACTTACTCTACTGATAACCCAAAATAAATCAACTTGATGAAAACACTGGAAACAATAGATAGTCTCCGCAAGATTTGTCACCACTAAATTCAAATTTTAATCCTACTTAAGCTAGCCCTGAATATCTGCTCACCAATGCGCTCAAAAGAACCCAACGGTGTCATTATGGAATTTTATTTGGCGTTTGTTTTTTATTATTCTGAAGTGCATTAGATCCAGTATACCTATATTGCAGTGTTTTCCCAAAGTCACAATACACGGATTTAGGTGTGTATCGTAGAACTACTAATTCATTAATGGATCGCTGGACTATTTGTAATGGTTTCATTGTGATCTAACTACTGATCTACATGAATGATATTGCGGTTTGAGTTTACACAAATTGTGACCACTCATGTCTTTGATAGAAATATTATATCCAAGATGGAAGTCATAATTACGAGTGAAATCCACCGGCATGTTTTTTAGCAGGCCTATACTAGTATTCTTCCATGCGCAGTGTTATCGACTGAAGAGTACTGAGGTCCCATTTTTTACCTTTCATTTGTGGAACCGAAAGATTAAACAACAACTCTGTCACGTATTGCTTTTTACGGTGACATGGCTGGAGTTTGTTGGTAAATAGTGTTTTGAATCTGAAAATAACGTCACCTCAGGCTGACGAGACAATAGACTTTGTGTAGACGTTTATGGCAGTTAGGAGTTACCTATTTAGAAGGAGACTAAGAGCAGTGGGTCCTCTCCTCACAGTTAACTCTATGATGCCAAGAACACAATTAAACTTTTGAGGAATGGAAAACCTCAAATTTTGTTTGTGCGACCACTATCTAAGGAGTTAATGTCTGGGGATTGGAGTAGCATCTGACCCCAAATTGTCATCACCTGATTCTACCGATATCTGAACTGTACAGTATGACTGGCCTACATGCCGACATAATCCCGCAACATGGTAGTCCGTTCGTGGACAAAGTCTTGGAAGTGAAAGCTAAAAGTCGGATAATAACTTAACCCCAACCTATACTGATATGTAGAAGAATTTGACATAAACTTTAAATTTTACATAAATTTGTTTCGTATTTCATTCTCCAATATCTCTTCCTCCACAAAATAGGACAAAATATCAGACGAATAATAAGTCATCTGTTGGGTTGCGTACGCATGAGTGAGGTCGGCACAATTGAACTACATCTTCAAACGCGAGCACAGAAGCGATCGCAAAACAAGCGGAACCCACCCAGCGATCGGAGGAGAACTTGTGGCGTTCCAAATTAAGGAAAATGCAGTTTTATTGGAAAACAAGTTTTGTACAGGAAATATGGAACCACTGTGTTGAAAAAATACGCATAAACATAATATGACGCTAATGATCGCATTATGTATCCCAATTCTAAAGGATCAAATGACACTTGCACTGAATTCGTTTCGAGTAAACATGGCAGGTTGAATTAAACTTACCAAGTGCTGCAAACATCAGCGTGGCTGAAAGCAAATAGAAACGCATAGTCAAGGTTTTGACAGCCTGAAGTTTGGCTATGTTCACGGTATCTTATACTTTGCAAGAGATTTTAAGATGACCTAGACCTTTTTGTGACCCCCCTCCTCACCTTAGACAGGACGTGCATGAACCTTATCAACCAATCTTGTGTCCAATGTAAAATTTTTATTGGATTGCTAATAGTGATGGATATTATCGACCGCAAGTAATTTACAACAAGACGCCTGGAGTACGCGCAAGGCGTTCCTTGCGGAAAGCAAGTGTCACATTATTTCCATATGATATACAAATATCCACCAATCGGTGTCATCAAAACAGAAAACGTAAAGATCTCTCAGCGTGGATGACTCTTGGGTGCTCTGAACAACAGTGACTGCGGATGGTTGGTCACTGAACTGTATGACGGAATTATCCGTCATAATTTTAAGATACGTGTTTGGTCTCTGAAATGAACATCCCTTCCTATTCATCTCTCGGTAAATTCAAGTCGTCTTCCGAAGATGCATTTACATCTTTTGATGTAACACACAGAAGGTTTACCTAAAGGCATCGAAACTTGATCTGGTTAGTGGAAATCTTTATCTGTGACAAAGTGAACACAAAGGGGAAACTTCCTACTACACTTCCTACCAGTAGGAACGTCTTAAGGCTTTGCTCTCTCTGATATCCATTTAGTTTCCCATTCCGCTCAGTAATCTTTTCTTCGGGTTTCACCGACAGTCAGTATGCTTGCCTCAGATACATCGAATATTTAATTAGTTACACCTATCCAGAAGACCTCTATCGGTTGATAAATCGGAAGCCCAATAGTGGGGATTTATTTTGTTTCCGACGACAGACACCCCACCGGCCTACCTAAACCTATGCACGTCACAAGGTTATCAAAACAAGTGCAACCCGGGAGGTCTGTAGTCTGTATTAACTAAAGTCGAGCTATAAGGTCCAACTTTTCCTAGGTGAACCAGAAGAATTACCCGACAGACATGAAGTGCCAAGAAAAGTTCTTGTGTACGCTAGAGGTTTAAGTTGTCTGTGTCACTTTCTGCACAAAACAGCATATTCAATCTGCTCATTTATTCGGTCATCACACTCAGAGCCCACAGAGCTTGTGATATACATTGTTAGCCCGCACTGAGCCGATAAGTCTATTTTAAGTGGACCTGTCTGAGTGTACTGGAGGCACCAGTGCCACATCCAAGCAATTTTCTATTTAATTTGGATAGTTCCGGAATACTAATAGTAAGCCCCTTTGATTTGTAACCGAAGTTTTCACTTTTCAATCTAGTAATAAAGCTCCTCAACACAAATCGGCATAGGCGTTCTGTGTAGCATTCCTCCTGGCTGTGTATCAGTTATTCTGCTTACGGTTTTCCAACCTTCTGAGTGCAGATGCGCGGATGTTTGCGACAGAGCGGACATGTACGTGCGCTGTTCTGACTATACACGAACAGTTTCATAATGACAGCTTAAATGTGCAGTTACAAGAGCGTGAAGATGTGGAAAACCCAAGAACAATGTTAGGAGAAGAAAACTTTTTCTCATTTAAAAAGAATAACGAAAATGGCTGTTTCACCCTTATCTATGTGCAAAACAAGGATGACGTATTTTGCATGCAGTGGAAACATTTACCAAGAAGCTATCGGTTGTCTTATGCTCACGAATTGAAGTGCCAACGCTGCAACGCTATATCCACTAAAACGCTCGTTTAGTATTCCTTGCTTTCAAAGCGTCCTTAGCACTGCGATACGCTCCATCACAGTGTTTCTATTTTCGTCTCTCTTGTGTCTAAATTTAATGAACTATCTATAGCTTTTGTTCCTTTTGCCAGCTATTTCCCGCTATAAGTCAATATTATTTTACATTATTTTTTCGATCCGTTTGACCGCATGCTCGTTTTCTTCTGTTGCTTCACAAACCTTCAGTTATAAGATTCAGGTTAACCCAAAACTGGACGCACCTGCAGCAGACTCTAAAACGCGTATATATCTAAGGCTTCTATCCATGTCTTTTGATGTAAAATACATGCATCCAGTGCATTTCGCACTCAAGTCCAAAAATATAACGAGGCAATTTTACGAAATTATCAGGGAACATTCCCTGTATAGTTTACGGGGCATCAAGATGGATGCTCAAAACTTGGAATTTACTTTCCACAATTCTCATTGCTGTACATGCGTGCATGAAATGATTGTGTTATGCCACCTGCTGCACAATGAAATAACGATGCATGGTCCGCGCATTGACAATATCCTCTAGCATTGTTACGAAATGTTTGCAAGCGAATTGTCAAGCTGAGCTAACAGATAGCTTGCCACATCAATAACGCCCAATGAGTTCACCTGAGCTAGCAATCCGTAGATATGTTACTAGCTCTGTTTTTGTTTTTCGTACAAACAGAAATGAGATTTCCGGTTCCCCAGATAGGCTGCTACTGTCAGGTGCAATTTTGAGGGCTTCATATGATCCTTGTTTCCTCTATCATTTCTTCAGTGTCACGATAAACGCGGTTTTTTAAATGACAAACTCCGTGTAGGCTTACTCACACAGCCCTGAAAACATTAAACGAAATTGGCATTAGTCTCTTCGAGCGTACTCAATAGATTATAGCCGGTTTTACGATGCTTGATGATTTCTCTAATCTTGTTTTGAATCCAACCAGTTTGGCAATAAATTGTCACTACATTATGTATTGTCCAAAGTACCCGGAATGCTCGCCTCAGCAGTTGCAAAACTACTGAGGTTGGTGGTGTCTACTCACTCTTAAGCAAGCGCTTCATTGACGCCTATCCAGCCGACTGACCCGTGGCTCATTCACACGTGGATAACATGGTGTATATCCAGGTATGTTCATGGAGAGAGCGGAATTTAAATTTACGACAACAGTGACTTGCGAATGCCTGTCACTACCGTCTGACGGTGGTCATGCACGTACTTCATTTCACATGACGAAAGTTAGATAGGTACAAGGCGCAGCTAAACCAAGGTGTAATCAGTGCATTCCTCCAACCGATTGAACTTACAAACACATCTTTATCTATCCGTCCTTCTTGCAAGAGCAAGAATTACCTGCTTTACTCTCAACGATATTCACCAACAAGCTGAAGAAGGAAATGCCATTGGATAAGATGTAGGTGACTGAGTAACCAGTGAGTGCTTGATGATATTGGGCAGCAACTCCTAATTTTTGTACAACTCTGTCATTTGGCGGATTGGATGAGACATGNATTGCTACTGAATAATAACGTGAAAGAAGCAGTATTCAACATGAGAATATTCTTGCTTATATGTTCAAGTTGATGCCTTCATACAGCAATTGCGAAATAGTGTAGATTTCAATTTAGCTCTGAATCTCCTCCACACTGAACTGGTTGTCACAAGACTTTGAAGAAATACTGCGTTATAACGGCAACTCTGTTTCTATAGTCTCGCAAATCAGGTTCCGGACTGGAAGAAACAACTATTTCCTGGCGAGTCCACCCCCGCCGATCAATTTTGTTATATACTGCAAAGATAGGTGACAGAAACCTTGGCTTTCCATGGTGGTTACGCCATAGTGCCGTTAAGGTTTGTTATTTCCGCACTCGTTGCTCCGACTTTCTGGCACTTGCTTTCCTTTTAGAGCAATTGCGCACGACATCAGTCATTCCTAAACGTGCTGTTTAACCAGTGCTATACATGATAGCTGTCAATTTATGTACCACCTCCCTAGCTCTCTCCTCCGCGCTGTTCACAACCTGTAACCACCTATAGAAAAACACGATTTCGCTTGATGAACATTTTGTTGATATAGTTGACAATTTCTGGAACAATAGGTTCCGGTGACTCATATACACTTTCTGATAGAAGCATGAACCTCAAGATATCCGCATCGTATTCTTATGTCCACAGGGTTCAATTACGTGTTGATTTACATAGCCACACTAGCCAAATACTGCGCAGAAGCTTAAAAAATATAGGTCGCCGACATCTACGAAATTAGTCAGATCCCAAATTATTAAACTGGATAGGGTCAGACGGAGTCATCACTGCCTGTTTAATTATAAGCACAATGCGTCGAAAGCACATGGAATTGTGGGACGCCTAAAAAGTAGCTGCTCACACCAGCTAAAATCCAGGGGCCAGGGAGAGTTAAATTTATCGCCCGACAAATCCACAATAGCTTTCAAACCTAGAATTTCAGCTAGACTCGTCTTTAAACAAAAAATAAAAATGTACCCTAAATTGTTGCTTTTTATCCAGGGTTCAAAATGAATTATGTCTATAGGAAGTGGTTGAACTTTATTAAACCATCAAAAGAATGCTGTAGATGTTCCTACATTTTACTGTCACGTTCTATTTCACATTCTTATAAAACCGGTGAGGGCAACCTGTCACATTTCAGCGTCTTTCTTTTTCTGCAGAAAAAACAGGACTCGATCCTCATTTTCAAGAAGCTTCAATTATATGTGCACCTGGAGAATATATGCATCTACCAACCTACGACATTTTTAGAGGGACTGAATTCAATCAACTACAGATAAAATTTTCTTCGGAGTTTGAGCCAATCAATCAGTCAGTTATACTGAGTGGACGCAGCGCTGGCTAAATTTAGCATGAAAGTAGTGTCGGGGTCACAGTGTGATCATGAATGACACGAACACATTGTAGCTTACTTCGGAGTTCAACTTAGAGGTCAAGATATTTCATGTGGTTGAACTTCCAGCATTCTACGCAGCTTCTATCTGATATGCTTTTTCTTTAAAATACAGTCCAGACAAATAAATATACTGAGCTAAACACATTGAAATGTTAAGGACATGCAACCATGCTTTAAATACGCGTGTTTAATTAGTTAACGGCTAGCACTATTTTGAATCACTGTGTAGTTTACAAGTCCTATAATGAACGTTTTCCAAGATTATATAGGTGATGCAGTATGCTGTTTTTCCCGAAACTCACACGGGTAGGCTCATGTTACCTAACGATTAAATTCTGACTCAGTAAACACATATGTGTGAAATTTCTCAGAATTCATACTATTTTTGTGGAACAAAAACAGTTGTTCAAGGTCATATTTGTGCAGTCATCAAACCCAACATCTATGCTCACAGTTTAGACCCAAAAGTCCTCGGAAGTTTCAGGATATATCAATTCCTTTGACAGAGTTTCACCATCATCATCATCCCCATCTTTGGTAGCAGTATCCGTATGAACGGCCCTAAAACTGCCGTTGAACTAGATAAATTCAATTGCGCAGAGCCCTATAATGGGAAGGAACAAAATGGGCAGGTGAGGGATCCTAAGTTAAGCCTAACCGAAGTATGTGATCTTCTTACAGCTCCAGCACTCCTTTGGATAACATGGATGTTAGAGTACATTGCAAACGTTATTAATATAGGTTAGCCGCCATAAATTTTTAGCCAAAGGCATAGAGAAACATATGTGCCTTATCCTGAAAAGTAAACAGCATCAGTGGTTCGGAAACCTTTCGTAACATCATTCTCTACCGCTGTGCCATAAATTATATCCCTGCATACTTTCACTACTCCGAATTAATTGCGGAATACAGCGCTGATCGACAGTGCGAGTAGTACGTAGACCAGTGTATAAGGCTTGTTGTGTTGGATGCCTCCCTTGAGTGAGGATACATCTTTTTCATCAGAGACAAGTCTCCCAATGAACTAGTCTCAACTTCAATGGTTTCAATCGACCTCGTCAATAGGCCTGAAATGTTGATGATCAAAACCTTGAATTAATCTCAGCCACTTTACTGTCATTTTAGTATGATGCATGCGTCTTTCGCGGCCAAGTACCCCTTTAAATCTAATTGGTAAATTGACAGACACAATTTTGGAGTTTGAGATTCCTGCGTTGACTTCGTTTTTCACACCAACGCCAAAGTTGATACAACATTTCATGTCAATTTAGTGTTGCACGACTTTCACTATCTCTACGCGAATTCCTATGTGAGTTTGCATAGATAACATGGGGCAAGATGGTTTAGTATCCCATGAGGAGACAAGTTTTTTCACCAACTTTTAACCTTTCTGTCTCTCATAGCCTGTTTCCGGTTGATAAGTTCTTTTCTGGAAAAGATACAAACAGAGAGCCTTTGGAGGTCTTTCAGGGTTCGCCTCATTCTCTCACCTCGTTCTCTGCCGGAATATAGCTTGAGCTCTTGAGGTGTACCATTAGATGGCGTAAAGTATGTTATACAAGGATCGGGCTACAGCCATGGTTGTACCATTTTTAGTGTGGTCGCCATACTAACTTCAAAATGATTTCGTTCCTGGGGGTTGGGTACATCATACATGCTTCAGGCAAAGAAAACTGACCGCGAGGAGATCTGTCAAGTTCTAAAAATGCGCTTCCGTACGCGCCACAAGTGACCTAATTTCGGGTGGAAAGGAGTGAGCTTGGAGGTTTAGTAGAAAGGAGAGGTGCGCCATTAAGCTTTTTCACCTGTCAGGCCTGAAGTGTGCAGCGCTTCCGGCGACCTTACTAACGAAACCACTCGACGACTGATTTGAAGTGAGGTTATTTGCATCTGCATAGGTCCAGTCATAGAGAGGAAGGGAATTTTTGATCTCAGTCAAAGCCGCCAGCTCAAATAAACAACAACATAATAGTGTTATTTGATGTTATATCGTCAGGTCAGCTTCCAGCTTTAGGTAGCAAGCCGACTTGCATTATTTGACGGCCTATTTGGATGACTGGAATACTGTTTTAGCTAGGTATTTACACATTGACCCGGCTTAAATGAGAGGTTTTTCGAGTGTCGTGGTGAGACCGGTCAGTTTAAAGCGTCGCGCTGCCTTTATATGCCGTTCCTTTGTGAAGATTGCCAGGGTTGTGGCAGCATCGGGTTGCAGAGATTTTCACAAGGAGCAACGACACGCCCACGTACGTCTACAGATAATTCGCTGGATAAGCAAACCTATAGTTAGAAAAAACAGCAATATATTTTACATCTATACTTTTTGTTAGCTTACTACAACCTGTTTCTTTCTTACTCCCACAAGTATAACATAGATTTTCCAGGCTTAATTCTCGTTCACCCGTATTTACCTTCAAATGTCTTGTGCATCGTCGAAGTATCCTGAACGCTTAAAAACAATGCGAATTCTCTGGCATCGAAAACCTGATTGCCCGACTCCATTCTGCGCCACTCAACCTGCTGGTGAATTTTCCATGTGATTTCTAAGTCAATGAATTCCTTTCCTACTTTCCACTTTTTCGTTTTCCCTTTCTGTATTCTCATCTTCTATTTTATTTTCATTTGAGCTATTGAATCCCGTTGTACCCACTTACCCTGTTTGGTTGTTACCGAAGACCACATCCCTCTATGTCAATACTCACCTCTTTGGCGAAACAAACCATGTACTTTAGAACCCTACATCCGATAATCACCTCACTACTCATGGTAAATTGTGGGAAAGGTATTGTTGCGCACTTATCAGCCTGCTCTAGTGCAATCGAAAACTCACGAGTAATTAGTTTGCTATATGTACTCACTGGTTCTCCTGACCATCAATACAGTAGCATATTTTGTTAGCATGGAGCTAGTTTGTGCAGTAGATGCCGCGGCGAGGTAACCTAAGATTGCAGTGTCTTGATTTCTTAAGATTGTTGTTATACCTATCCTAGCTCCTGAGCGAACGGACTGTTGCACTAACTAAGCATCCCTCATCGAAATTTGCTGCGTTCCAATTTAATATCATAAGAGAACTCAAGGGGCCTGCAAAAGAGACGTTTATTCACAATGATCTTACTCACGTTTGTTTGAAGTTTGTGTGCGTGTCGTACTTTATTGCTGCTTTGTATGACTAGGCATTTGGTTTTTTAGTGACAAAACGTGGTAACCGTAACTAGCTGCGTCAACAAGTCAGACTGATATATTTCCGCACACAATTCAGGTTACCTTGAGTAACACACAGTGATCTGTAATAAAAGCAGTAGACAACGAAACAAAACGTTGTATTTTCGGCACAAAAACTGATCTTATTTGGTGTCCGGGTAGTTTTGCCTAGTTCATGTTTCCCGGGTGCTTCCCCGTAAACTGCGTCTTATCTCGCCTTTCTTCCCGTAATCTATGCAATTTAAATGGGCCATTGCTCTGCTTCCGTTCACACTGTTCGAACCTGTTTAGGGTAAATATCTAGGAAAATGCGCACAAAGTTTCCATAATGTGGATCCATTCGTGTTTAAATTCATTTGTATCCTATTCTCGAATAAGATAATCAAACACTGCTTGCAATATCAGTGTAACATAAAGCACAGAACTGTTTCCAATTTCAGAGTTTTTTTCCCCCAAAGGAAGGTATAAATTCAATGTGGACCCATAGATTTGCTCAGTTATCACTTTTCAAGCGTTTCGTTATCGACTTAGGTAATTTTGTCCTCGGGCTGTTGTTTAGCTAGGGGCTGCAGTGCTCTATTTGGAACCAACAGATCAGCAGCATCACATCTCTACAAAACTATGCCCTGGAGTTGACAAGAAGATCGATAATATAACATCTGCTACATGGTTGCCCAGACGTTCACTCAAAGCAAACGCAATCTGAGCATGCGTGAGCTACCAGCATAATTTTCAGCAAGAATTCTAGTGTCCCAACTCCTGAAATCCCCTATTTCTATAGTCGACAGCTATAATCTTTAATCGTTTATGAATTACCCTCCAAAAACGATTTCGTCAGCGGCAGCATAATTTTAGTGCAGACATGTTACACTCATCAGAATAAAACGAAATCATTCCTCTACACGAAATTCTATGTTTTATTTTTCTAATCTAGACCATAACAAATGCGCTAATTTTGAATATTTCGAGATATTCGTCGAAGGCCTGATGACCTAATACATAATTATTAGGATGATGGGTGGCCAAGGTTCCACGTTCGGAAGGGTTAAAGCTCAAGAATAGTTCAGGTGGACGACTTGTCTCTCATCGTAATGCCCACGTCCATAATTTAACTTCCATGGTGAAGGGAAAGTCGAGCGTTTTTTCTTCTGCATCAAGGTGGGTTATAAAGTAAGATACTGTTCAAGCGCCAAGTGCAAGTAAGCGTTAATAACAGGAAAACACTGGGAGCTTCTGTGGATTTAAAATATAACAGACATTTCGACCCAGTCCCCTTCCCTCATGGTTATTTGTATCCCAAATCATTTTAGGTATCACTTAGTAGTCTGAACAAAAATAGGTAAGACATCCGTAAAGCAATATAGACGTTTCCGTTACCGCGGATTAAAAAGGGATACTGTTATTTTACTAACCGTCATGGCGGTTGAAAACTCGTTGCCCTAAAGAAGCTGTTGAACTACCATGAAAGATTCGGTAACCAGAAAAAATGGAATGGTTGTTTGCACCAGAGCATCCCCAGGCTAACATGTCAAATGCAACGTCATTTCGTTCGAGGGGGATCAGGCGAAACCAAGAGCCTCGGCCACAGTAAAAAAACTGCTTCCAGATGGCTCTGATATGTAGCCATTATGAGGCCTCTTGGAAAGTTTGAACATACAAGCAACCAAAACCCACCCTTGTCTTGATTTTATCGACTGCATTATTTAGCAGACAGTAGACAGCATGTGTAAGGAGAGTTAAGGTTGGAATCATTTCTTATTCAGTTTACATCTGCATAGAAACTGTATGTAAAACTTTTACAGATTCTGACCGCAAATGAAGCGCCACAGATGAAAGAGAACAAATGTTGCTAAACCCTATGCTTGTATGCTAATAATAAAGGAGTCTGTGTGCATTGATCTTTGAAATCGCTAATCGCAGGCGTTTACAATTTTTCGCTTATGTATGTTTTAGATGTAAGAAAAACCGCAATAAATATAAAAGAAATTAGCAGCAAACGGCACGCTTTCTATGATGAACTTTGGGGAGAACGTCAGTTACAGGCTAGACGTCTCTTCAGTACATTTCTTGTTTCCTTAATCTAAGCGACTTTCACTGGATTGGAGCGCTCCACACTCAAAACTTACTCATCCGACGAAACATTACTGTTAGGAACCTTAAAGGATCCTTTAGGCACCCTGTTGTGCCAAGCACTTGGAATGACCGCTTAGACGTTACGACGTAATCTGTATATTCAGTCAATGCATTGGTGAGTAATCAGTTAGAACATTCCACCTAATGGTATTTATTTGAAGCCGCAGGAACATAATATGCTGTCGTTTTACGCAGTCTGTGCACCTCACGTCCAAGATGATCGGTTGGATCCTGAGGAGCCTTGCAGCAATCAATCAAACCCATCAGTAACTCCGCAGTTTCAGCGACATATGTCGGAATTAGTAGATACACCAGAACGTTTCAGTTGATAAACATGGTGCAAAACTCAAAATAAATCGGTTCGTCGTAGATACCCCACCCAGTAATGCGGGGATCTCCTACGATCCTAAAATACATATCTACCAAAGGATCCTGATATTTGCTGATCCTCCGCAAAAGTCTGTCATTCTGCAGCGTCCCGTAACTGTGAGCCTTGCTTTACTTTCCAAATATCTCGCACTTGTCATTATGGAAAACGTGTGCGTCCACAAAATGTTGTAACATATCTTACTGTCGCGATGACGACACCTTCACCCAGGAAAACTTCAAGTCGGAGGCGCTTGCGCTAGTGTTCAGTCGTTGGATACGTTTGCAGAGGATTAGAGGAGATAACGCTGACTTTTGATACGTTTGCAGAGGATTAGAGGAGATAACGCTGACTCAGTTCATTGCTGTCTTTGTAGCATCACTGCGATGGTTGATATCGTAGCGTCAGTGTTCAAGCACTAGTGCCTCGCTGCCCGGAAAACTTGATCTACTGGAAAACACTGATTCGAAGAAAACAATAAAATTGCATGGGGAATGAAATTTGTGCTGGGATGCCACAGTAATTCCGGGATGCCGCAAG
>SJOL01009256.1:107722-118983 GCA_004794785.1 Opisthorchis felineus | reverse complement strand
GTAACAAATTACTTCTGTAAACTACCAGGGCATTCCTTGCTAAGTTTCGTCTGTATGAGTCTCGTCGAATGTATTGAACGTGCCTCTGAAATCCAGGCATATTAAAATAGTAAGTCGCTTGCAAGCCCTGAGTTCCCTTGGCAATCGAAGGCAAGGGGGATTTCGGCCAACGCAACTCGTATCAAACAGGAATAACACTTGCTGCCCTGGAGCCAGTGCCTCATGAAACATTACAAGCCGCGAAAGGATAATGATCCGGCATTCCTATTGCCATTGCAGTAAGGATGATTTCCGTGTGAGTGCCGCACCCACCGCAGGACCCTTCTTGGGAGTGACAAAACATTTATGAGTCGACCTACCTACCTAAGGCGGCCTCATTCCTCCAAATTAGGGCATTTAGATCAAACGACTTCGTTTAATCCTTGAACAACGCTGATGATAAGTTGTCCGGAAATGGAGCTCGGCAGTGCTTACAAAACAAGCCTCGCGATCCTAAGAGGTATCGATGCGTTATATGTATAAACATCAGTCGTATCGTCGTTAAACTCAAGTATGCACTGGACCTGATCAATAGGAAAGTACGAGGGTAGTTGGGCATTAGATGGGGCGGCAGCGGCTTTTAAACTATGGAAGCTGTCTACGGACAGCAAAAGGTATGATGGTGTGTGTTATTTCGAAGCTGACCGCTGAGACCGTTCCAGATGCGAGCGTAGTAAACTAGGAAGAAAAATTGGCGTTCGTTTGAAAGAGGTGAAGGGCGCATTAAGAGGTTGCTGGAATTACGGAATTTATAGCAGCTACGTGACCGTGGTTTTTCCCTAGCCACTGCACTATGAGTATTTTGGTGAAGCAAACCGTGTAGGAAGGTTATATTTAAATCAAATCTCTCAGTCCTGATGCTTCAAGCCCCAAAATTTCGCACCGAGAGCGTAGGGGAAACGCCTGAACTGTGAGAATATCATTTTGGGGAATGAGTGCTGAAGGCTTTCAAGCGCTAGTCTGCAAATCTGGATGTATATGGAGGGAAAAGCAGAACAGAATTTTGTGACTGTTTGCGCGCATCGTTTTAAGCTGATGACCTTTTAGTCTCGAAGATGGAAGGGGCTCAACTTTAAAAACTGTGCCAACGTGCTCAGGCAACCTGGAATTGGATTGGGTATGAAAAGCTGAAGATACAAGAGTATGAGACCAAAGTCTCTCTCTTCGTGAAATGTATTAGCGGTTCCTTCTTAATCTTGAACTCTCCCGCTGGGTGAGAGGAGCGGCAGGGTGTTATTTGGACTTGGCAGGTGACAAGCTCATGCCAGGGGCATTTGACCGGCAAGCAAAATTCTGAGTCTTATTAGATCTGGTGAAATGCAACAGTTTTTGAAGAGGGAGGAAAGTTGTAGGCGATTTTTATCTCGTTCGCATAGAGAAAGGATGTTTCTTGAGAAGCGGCGTCAGAAACATCATTGAAAAACAGTAGGGGGAGGACGGGCCTAGCACGCCAAATTGAATGACACCGTCAGTGACCGAGAGAGCAGAAGACCACTTGTCTCAAGTTTGTGTTGTTTGTGTCCTGTCAGATAAGTGAGAGACAAACCACTGAAATAAGGACCCAGCGATGCCAAAGGCACCAATTTTCTGTAGGGGGATGCATGAGGGACCTGATCGGAAGCCTTTTGGATGTCCAGATAAACTATTACTGTGGAGCGCCCGACATCGTAGGCCGCCGTGATAGACTCAAAGAAGTGAAATTAACAGCTACCGCCGGATCACTGAGACAAGTCTCCGTCCTGCAAGTTGTCCGTGGCTTTTGTAGCCAGGAAGAACCTGGTTATTGGGCCTTTGACCAGGCGTTCAAAATGAAGTGTATGATGGATCCGCCTGTAGTTGTAAGCAGTTTGTCTGGATCGGGACTTGAAATGCGGACGGAATTCAGAGAGTTTTCACTTTCGGAGACGATTCCAGAGTCTATCCAGTGAGTGAAAATATCGTGCAGAAGGATTATGACTTGCTGACCGTCGTTACGCATAACACGGGATGAGAGTTCATCAACATTTGTCGCAACGGAAACATCAGACGTTCGATGAAGGACAGAAACATCAGTTGGGGTGTTGGTTACATTTCTAAAAGACGAGTGGCTACTCTGACCTTTACGAGCTCTCAAATTAGCCGCAGGGGTTGTCGGTTTCCGTTTCCGAGGAAGGAGCAAGTAGCAGCTAGCAAAGCGAACATTCAGGTGGCCAACTTCGCAGAAAGTAACGGTGGCAGGACGCAAACAAGCAATCCTTTTTGGTATCTATCTTCGTGATGTCTCCTGGTCCATTCTCACCATGCACGACATAGGCGTTCGCTGAGTCTCCTCCAAATGTTATATGGACGCACTTCTCGTCACTCAGAGGAAGGTGCCAGTCCAACGACCACTGTTTTGCAGCGTATACATCCATTTGAAGGGCACTGGCATTGGTACACTAGGATTTCAAGCGGTCCGCATAAAGTAGACATGGACTTGAAAGAACGTCTGGAAGGTCGTTGGCGTATATCAGAAACAGCAGTGGTCCCAGAATGGAGCCTTGAGAAATTTACTGATGGGAAGTATCAATTTGAAATCGTGGGATTTTCGATAGTTTCTGCTAGCTTCGTGTATTTTGGTAACTAATTTTTTTAGTAACTTATCATGGCGAGATTTAACAGGATGGAAGCATTTTATGAGAGAAACAGGGTAGAGGGCGGTCGGTAGATTGTTGTAAAGGATGTCACAGATGCGCTGAGTTGGTCGAGAGACAGAAGCCGCCTCAGCCCTGGGAAGGCAGCAAAGATGGAAAAGCTTGTGATGTGTCTGGAAAGAGTTGGTGAAACAGGGAAGTACTCAAAGGGGCAGTTTTCCCGACTGACTGCGTTGCGAGAAACGACGCAGTGATGACTGCCTGCGAAGCGTAGTCAAACGCAACTGTAGTCAGATGATCCTTGTTTGAGAATACTAGGTCCAGGGCATATAGGACACTTGTGGGGCTGAGTAGATTTTGGGACCAACCCTCTACGTTAAGTTGAGCAAGCAGCGAGGCATACTGGGTTGGGCCCGTAGTGGAAGACCAGGAGATATCCGGCAGGTTGAAGTCACGCAGTACAAATTTAGACGAATGAGGAACGACACACACAGGTAAGATAATACGGGAAAATTCAGCGGTAGAGACAGTGGAGTAGGCAAGTGGTAGGTAGATGCAACCTACAAGTACAGGTAAGTTGGCCTAGTCTAGAGAGATCCAGATGGCCTCCGGAATACCTTCCAGGGTTGAATCTTCAATGAAGGTTACACGAAGTTCCGATTTAGAATAGATAGCACAAACCTCGCTCCTTGATTTTCACCCCTCAGAGCGGTGGATATTATAGCCAGGGATTGATATAGCCATACCTGAAATTTCCACGGAGGTTCATTTTTCAGTCAGACAAGTCAGACTTGATCGTGCAGTGGCGCTGGTGGCTCGGAGTTTATGAACCTTTGGCCATAACCAGCCTATAAAGGAGAGCATTATTGACAGGCTTATTGATGGGTAAACCTTACTAAGGAGGAAGTTGCTAGCCACGCTTACGGTGGAGTTTTATACTAGAGAGAATTGGGATGTGAAGGTGAGGTTATGTGAAGCAGGGTTTACCGGGCGTGTGTTCAGAGTATCGATGGCGTTTACGGGGTAAATTGGGTGGGCCAAGTAGGTCTAAACCTACGGTTCAACATGGAGTGGGGTATGTCGTTAGGGGTACGGCATGCAGTTGAATGGACAGTTGTCAGCCGTTTCGTCTTCCAAATCGTCAGAAGGTTCGGAGGGTGTACGGTGAAGAAGGAGGTAGTGGGTTTGGAATCATGGGGAGCAGAAGCAATTGATAGTGGAAGCGGGTGGACAGGGTGGTGGAAGTAGATGGATTCAGAGCTAGCCGCTAGTCGTTGCGGATGCAAGGTTTTAGCAAGCATGTGGTACGTGTACTTTGATGTACTCGCTTAAGGTCGTGGATGTAGAGATACACGTGGCTTCAAAAAAGACGAAGGTGGTGGAGGGGTATGTAGCTGCTGAAAGTTCAGCAACTCCAGACAGGGCTAACCACCCAGTTTGGTTTCAATGTGTTGGTTACTTTTGACAATGTACACTACGAATCATCTGGCGCCTCCGCACCAGTTCCAACCAGTACACAGGAGGGACTCGTGGGGCCCACGTGTGAGGAATGTGGTGGTCAGGGGGTGGCATCTGATATGGTCTAAGATCAGGCAAAGGCATTCGCATGTTTGGAATCCTGCCAAGGACCAGGCTTGCACGTTTTGAGAGGCCACAATTGTAGTTGTGTAAAATTCCGGGTATGGACGGTTTTTAGATAAGAGACGAAGAGTGGAAACTTGGAGAGTTAGTGCGGGAGAGTGTGGTACGATACCAGGATTTGACAGCAGGTGTTTGAGCCCTAGGAAGCGGTTTGGTGGGGATACACGGAGCAACATTAGATCAGGGAGTTTAGAGCATATTTGGCTGGAGCCTCGGGTGGGGGCGGATGAGTTACCTCATTATTCAAATCAACGGTAAATTCTGTTGTAGCAGTTGAGTTCAGAGATAATGTAGGTAGGTGATCAAAGGAAGGAAGGGCTCGTGGTCGTTAGCACATATTGCGGAGTTTGAAGACAAGAAGCCGATTATCTTGCCCCGTGTTAACAGTAAATGAGTGAATATTTGAAGGGTTATAACAGCATCCTGCTCAACAAGGATTAACGATTCCTTTATGTCTGGTATGGAATTTAAATATCTTTCTGCGGCATCGAACTGTTTATTTGTTGCAGAACAGGGAAAGTTTCCAAAACCCCAGAATTCATCTATCGAGCAATTTCATCTAATTTTTCCATCTCCTGTTTAACCTGATATTCCTTAATTCTTTTAGCAGCATCTGCCTCCAACTCTAATTTTTCGATCCGTATACGGGCGCGATCCACTTGTGTGGATAGTCCGCTGCTGGTGGATGCACGAGGTAGAGAAGACAGTCGAGATACAGACATTTCGCGTCTTAATATAGCCGGATATTGACCTTTAGATGGTGTTTCTAGCCTACTTTGATCGATTCTGCGCTAAGGTCGTGATCTCAAGACAAGGAATTGGTTAATTAGCTTAAACGCACGACATAGGTATCCTGTCTGACGGGTAACGTGTAGTCAAATTCAACGGCGGACTGTCAGCAACAATTGCTGCGAAACTTCACCTGCGTTTGCTCAGTAGCCGCAGTTGGGCAGCAAACAATATACTGAATTAGACGTGGGCAGATAGTACAGATGGGCATACTGTGGTTCTATACGAAGTTAACAGTAAATAGTGAGCAGAATTAAGGGAACGCTTACAGCCAGATTGAACCTTGGGCAGTTAGCAACACAGGATGGCACGGGAAGGGCAGTGTGCTATCGGACAAATTAAACGGAAAAAATGTTCTTCAGTTCAAAGTGGGACAAAATGTTCGACAACAGACCCAGAAATGAATGTGAATAAATCGAATATAGAAAAATAGTTAATGTAGAAAAACAGTTAATACGGAGTTGACTTTGTATAAAATAGAATAGTTCAGTCTTGCAACCTGAGCAGTCAGCGAAAGGGTAATGAATTGGTATGGGGATTAGGAAAAAATAATTACTTTAAGTAATTAACGGCGTTGATCGGTGACAGTGGACGAAATCTGCAGGTAGTTCCGCATCCGAAGTAGATCACTGAGCCTGCCAGAGTTTACACTGTGCTCATGGATGCAAGACCTGCTGGAGTGCCACTCCTGTAATTAAATTTTGCTTTGTAGCCCTTGCCCAACTAGACGAGTGCCGAATCCCTTATTCTGCAAACTCGGGGATAGCTATTTCCAATAGGCATTGCTGTAAGCACGTTCATAATATTGAAGTAACTAGTACGGGTTTCGAAGAACGTATAGCCTAGTGTTGATGATGAACTATGTCCGTAGGTGGTTATGTGTTTAACCACAGCAGTGTCCTCCATTCAAAAAGGCGACACATACCAGGTTTTCCATTGCACGCTCCAGTGACTTGCCAGATGAATTGCGCCTACAACTATGTCTCAAACGAAGTAAATGTGTCTGTCGGCCGTTGCGCATGTAAGAATTAGGCTGACGCATATCACGCACATGCGGCTAAGGTTCCGCGATGCTTATCAACTAGTTGGATGAAATCAGCCACAATCATGATGCACAGCTGAAGAAACTTAAATGGCGCACCTGCCTAGCATGCGGCTAGGGTTTCATGATGCCTTACCAACAAGCCAGCTGCAATCGTCCTCGATCACAGCGAGCAGCTGAACGAAAAGCTGAACCTAGTTCACGCACAAGACTAACAAGCGCCCATTCATCATGACTTGGAAACTTCAATGGACTAACTTGGACCAGATGAAAAGTTGGATTTAATTGGGCGTTTTCATTGGTACATATGTCCCGTTAGGAAGCGTACGGTTTTCTTGATGCGCAATGTTTATAAGGATAGTGATGTCCTGAAATGAGAGAAAGACATAAGTTAGGTGATCAAAATATCACTCCGAGGAAGGCGGTGGATGAACTGGAAGCAATACCTACTTTGTAAAGTGAGCACATCAGCGGCGATAATCAAGGGAAGATATGTTTACATAACGGATGAGTCGTGTTGCAATATTTTTGTAGCTTGGTGCCCACTGACTATAAGGCCTCAAATTGCCTGAGGTGCATGGTGTCTCACTGACGGGAGAACACCCAGGAACTGATGGGCCTTACATGCATCACAAACAACCATCGTTGTCTCTTTCCTCTTACTGGTGCTCTACAGTATGAGTACAAGCCTTATATCATTAACTCTCCCACCATAGATCCAAAAATATGGACGCTAGCAAACTTTCGGAGCACAATGTGCTGGAAATCGGTGCTTCGAGCCAGGTCATCATCAAATGAGGCACTAAAACTGAATTAATACCATGCGCACTCACCTTGTGAATAAGCCTGTAGATCGCCACAGCATACTGGAAAAGGTTTACATCACAACAGCCCACGTGATATGATTCGCGATCCATGCGCACCGGTGGCAGTTGCTACTTGTCACCAGGTCGCAAAGCCTAGTTCTGGGTCCGTGGACCGCCATCTGGGTTGAGGTGCGATATCCTGGATCACTGACGGCAGTTCATCAGCCATAGACGTCGAGCATCCACACAATGGCATTTGCTCCGAAAAATCCACTGCTTAATGTCGGTTGTGGCCTCCTATTTTTTAAGCGCCTGCAGTTTATCCAACCCCCGGTTAAGTTGCTTACGCAGGCCACTGAAAGTTGATGGCGGTGGCTTGGGAACAAGTGTGAGGGATACACCTTTTTACGGTAGGTTGTAATCGGACAACTACCGCTTTTGGATGGGGAAGTAACTTAGGCTATCAATCGTGGATAATGTTGCTTACAGCTTGGAACAGACTGATCCCTGAATACGAATAACAAATGGATACAAGGAAGCCACGTCGCCCGGTAGAAGAGGCGTCTGTATTTACCAGCACATATGTCAGCCGTCTTGGGGTACTCGGGTGTTTGCACAAGTTAATCAAATTATATATACCTTACACTGTTAGGTCAATCACAATAGCACTGCAGCCTTCGGGGTCGAGGCCGCAAATATCTCAGATCGAGGGAGGATGCACACGTAATCATCCTAAGGACATCGTTTATAGCGTAGCCACTGCTCTCCAGGATTTCCCTTCGGTCACAGTGGTATGACGCATGCATCTCTTATTCCCACATGAGCCGCTTAGCTTGCAGGGTCAATTTATGTATGGCATACTCCAGTGAGCCTGAGTGGTGCACCATCCTTTTCAGGTGCCCATTGGCGCTCTCCGGACTGTTGTTGGTCAAAGCCAAAATGGACCATCTTGGATTGTGCATGCACCGTGCGTTTGCAAGTGATGTACAATCGGTGGGCCGTGAGGTTAGAGACGAATCGTATGTCCGTGCGGTCTTGCAAATGCATGTTTCGTGGGGGTCATTGTGCTGGTAATACGATAAAAAGAAAATCTGCTGTTCGAAATTGTCTGGGCGATCCACACAATGGAATTTTCATCAGTTGTTCGCAGTGTCCACCACCAAAATAGACTGATGATACATAATACGTACTTGCATTCTCATAGGCTTGCCAACTTGAAAATAGCCAAACATTACGATCGCCGCCTGCATTCGTGCCACTGAGTTGTCTACAAAAGAAGGCTTTAACAGACACTGTTCGCCACTCATATCCCTGAACAAGCCGAACAGTTTACATGTGAGAAACACATCGCTTTCCAAGAAGGCATACATAAGCGGATGTCCGGTACCCATGTCATCAGTGGTCAGGAATGTGTAGAGCACATATGTACAGGACGGATATACTTTTCTCTTAAAAGGGTTACCCTGATCGGTTTGTCGCGTGTGTTTCATCAAAGTATACTACATCCGGGAAGTGTCGAAACAGCACTATCTACTGCCATATGGCGAAACATACGTGGCCGTAGATATCTTCCCCTGACTGCAGCGCAAGCATACGTCCGGACTAATGAATCTTTGCCAGATCGAAGGCATAGCACCTACCAGAATATCCGTCACTTTCTAAGTCACCATAGGCAACACTTCCGGCAGCTGTTGTGTGCTCTGAGTGGCAAAATCCTCGCGCAATATGTCGGCTACTAGCTACCGCTCTTTAGCCGACGGCCTTCAACACTTTAGCAGGGCCTTGAAAACGCTCAACTCCTCTTCGGTTAGCAATCGCTTTATAGGTAGCCGATCTTACGATAACTTTGTCACCTTAGGATTTGGTAAAGATATTAAAAAGCTAATGTCAGATATTCCCGTGTCCACTAAGACAACAGCCAACTGTACAGGAGGTGCTTCGCTCACTGTTGGTAAGTAGCAAATGGCTCAACTAACTAACCTGTTTGGATTCATAGGATTTCTGCTGAATTTCTGACCACCTCTTGCATTTGTAGTACACGCAATCCTACGGAAAACCAGAACTGGTGCATCCAGCAGAACATCCAAAACAACAGTTACACTTCATGTAATAAAAAAGATAGCCTTTCAACCGTGGCACACATTCTGCCCCCAGCTGCAATGTCACCCGAATGAAGCACGTGGGATGAGATACCGCAAGATGACCTACGCTCAGACCGGAGAAGTTGAGATCCAGAGGTCAGGTCGAAACACGTACCCTTCGGCCAGTAAATTCGCCCTCTAACCACTGAACCATCTCACCCTCTATGCTTCATGCACTCATTTATCGTTTTTTCAAATGCCGTGAATGATCGAAGTCGGACAGCAGCTAATTTCTCAACAACCTCATCTGAATTCGTATCGAAAACCAGAGTGTTGCCACCTTAAAAACTGAGTGCGCGGCAAAAATTAAGGAAGGGACTTAGTAAAAAAATATAAACTGAATCGAAGTTTTGTTTGGTTTCTGTTTTGTTGACACAGACAGCAAATTGCAACATTTTACCGTAAAATTTTGTTCCAATCACAGAGATTCTGCAGAAACGAGCATCCGCTAAGTAAGGGTCAATTACCAGTATCTCTACTCCTTTTCAAGGACTCATGGACTGATACACAGGTTCGAGCCCTCCGCTCATGCTTCGTCGCCGCGTTTGTTCTTGTCGTTCAGCGGCTTCCGTTCACCCGAGAGGAACAAGCGAAAAAATAGTGCAGCACTGCTCCTTGAGTTCCCAGCGCGTGGAAGTAATCTTGCCAGCGCTAGGCTAAATAAAGAGGCCTCTAAAAGTGTGTTTAACCGGGTACCAGATGCGGCGTGGACAACCGGCGGAGGAAGGATGTTCCCCGCACAAACCACCCAAAATAAGAAAAATTGTTGCTTAATAAAAATATGCACACTGAGCTTAAAAATTTTGCCGTGTCGCCTCCGCGTGATCGTTGGATCAACGGTGAAAAACTTGTTGGCCAAAACTTGCTCCAACCGGGCAAAAGTATCGTCGGAGGCGATGGTACGCCAGGGGAAAGAGGTCAAACACCGCGAGGCACATACTTACGCACCATCGTGAGCGACCTCTCTGATGCCACTCCTGCCCCCACTTGCGTTGCACCGCGGGTTCAAGTCCCGCTGCGGGGTCCGATTCTCTCCTTCTCGGTGTGGTATACTGTTGCCCCTCGAGTCCTCCGGAATATGACCAACTCCTCATACGAACCCTTGAGCAACTCTCCTCCAGCTACTGCTTCACTCATCTCCTACTGGTAGGTGACTTCAGCGCTCCAAAGGCGCTAAAGAAAGTCGTTCAACAGGGCGCTTGGACTCAACATGTCGGTGCACCCACTAGATACCGCGTAGGCGAATTACCATCCCTCCTGGATTTAGTCATCACCAACGAAGGACACTTCGTCGATCAGGTGATAATCAGCGCTCCACTGTAGTGACCACTGTGAGCTGACCTTTGATTTCATCTGCTACTGGGCCAGAAATCCCGAACCTCAAACGTGGATTCTAAATTTCCGCCGTGAAGACATCTCAGGAATGTGCATCTTTCTTGAACGAGTTAAACTGGGACAAGTTTTGCCGGAAAACGTATATAGGACCATCGTCCAGAACGTTCACGAGGCTGACTGGATGTTCGTCCCAAAAATGCCAGCACGCAGTTGGATTAACTACAAGCTACCTGAAAAGGATTCGGCGTCTTCTGGAAAAGAGGCCTCTAACCGACTTGGTCCTCACGGTGGAGGACGTTCATCCACTCTTGCACAAGATCAACCCGTTCTGCGCGTTGGGGCCCAATGAAGTCCATCCAAGGATCCTGAAGGAAACGTCGTTCACATTGGCAAATCATTTCTATCTGGTGGTTCGTCGGTCGCTTGACGAAGGCCACCTTCCCTCTGCTTGGAAGGAAGCGATTGTCACACCGATCTGCAAAACTGGTGACCGACCATCGCCTGGCAGCTACAAGCCTATGAACCTCACTAGTGTGCCGTGCAAGGTGATGGAAAGCATTCTGGAGCGAGCCATTCTAGATCACCTTACTTCCAGCAACTTGATATCTCCAGTTCAACACGGATTTCTCCCAAACCGTTCTTGCGTGACGAACACGCTCGTGTTTATTGACAGCTTAACCCAAGCGACGGACGAGGGACTCATATCGAATGCAATATTTTTCGACTTTTCAAAAGCACTCGGTCGGGTCCCACACGTTCCGCTGCTAAAAAAACTCGAGTATTACGGGATTCACGGGAAAATCCTACTCTGGATCAAGGCATTCCTATCAGACAAAGCATTCCGAGTGAAGGTTGG